>CAIGRN010100044.1:0-24316 GCA_903798345.1 Fraxinus anomala
AAAGACTAAACTGATTGTTTCCAAATGAACAATAATATCCAAATTTGTCCAACAAAGAAACAGAAACCAAATTCCGTCTAAAAGACGGCACAACAAAAGTGTCTTTCAAATCCAAATAATGACCAGTTTTCAACAATAACTGAAAAGTGCCTATCACATCAACTTCCATCGACTTGCCATCACCCACATAGATGTGTCTTTCACCATAATTTGACTTTTGGTAGCTCAGATAGCCCTGCATAGAAATACTTATGTAAGTAGTAGCATCAGAATTTAACCACCAAGTATTTCTAAGTACTGAAGCTAAATTAACCTCAGAACAGATCAAAGTGAGATTTGTACCTTTATTTGTACGTCGGTGTGGTATTTGGTACAGTTCTTTTTCAAATGTCCAATTTTATTGCAAAAGAAATAGGTTTTTTGTCCTCTTGCCTTTTTCGTTATACTGGACCCTTAGGAGTAACTTCATATTCTTTCTTTCTTTCTTTTCTTACCCTTATCTTTAGAAGTGCTTGCCTTATAAGTGCTTGCCAAATGAACATTTTCAGTTCTGTCAGCCGACCCCCTTTTTTACTCGTAGGAGGCTCACGTTTAAAACTCTCATACACACTAAATTATTTCTCCAACTGATTTGACTGTCGAAGTGCATGCGGCCAACTCCGCCCCTTTTGGAAAAGGTCATGCGTGGCTAACGATTTGTCCAAGTGTACAAAAATTCAGATTGCGTGGACGTAAGAGATCTTGTGATCTGTTAATCACATCATTGACACGTTTTTTGGGGTCAACAAAATGTTTGAATGAAACATATATAAATAGTTCATTGATATGAAATAAAAGGAAAAATGGCTTGCACGATTTGATGTCTTAATCAATAGATATACAAGTGGACATGTACTATTGATTGTTTTGAAAACACTTTATTATTCTAACTTTTATACTTAATTCTCTACTCTCTTTTTTTCGTTTTGGTATTTTTCCAACTGGGTTTTTAACGAGGCAATTAGTTTCAAAATAGTCATCAAGAGGGAAAGTTTAATTAATAATGAATGACTAGTTGGTGCTAACTAGAAAATCAGGTGACTTTCTACTTCTTATTTTATTCAAATTGTAACTTTTATTAAAATCATATATACAGAGGTTCTTTTTATATATAAAGGTTCTACATAAAATGACTTTTCTACTTATTCTAGATGAGTATATTTTATTCAAAATGTAACTCTTATTAAAATCATATATATAAAGGTAATTTTTATAATTAAAAATATACTTCATTTTTGACTCTCTTAATTCTCTCTCTTTTTTATTATTAACAATTTCTACATTATAGATTATTACGAATTTAAAATTAAAATCAATTTTTTTTTTTGCATATCTTAACTTATAAAATTTAATGAACATAATTTTTTTATTTGAAATTAAACAAGTTATTTATTGTGTCACAAAAAGAAATTTTGATTTTGATTTTTGTTTTTTTAAATATTGTGTCCAAACTACAATTTTCGTAGGGTTGTATTTTTTAGAATTTGTATGGAGAGATGCTTCGAGTGCAAACTTAACGCGAAAACAAGAAAATGTTGCAAGGATTAAAATGAGAAAAGAGTTCATATATTGAAATGCTTGAAGTGAAGATATTGTTATGTCATTTATAAAATCTAATTAATTTTTTTTTTAAATGTAGTCCTTAACATGTATACATGAATTTTTTTTAACTTTTGATGATACTTAGCATATATTGAAAAAAAATAAAAAAAAAATAAAAAAATTTATGAGATCGAAATCTATTCAAATCCTTCCAATTATGGAAACCTTATAAATCCAAGTTAATGGAGACGCCTCATACTTAAAAAGAATTTATTAGAATCCATGTTAGGGACTCCAATATCTAATGGAATAATCTAAAATCTAACTTTGATAGATTTATATGGATTTTTAATATCCGTCAATCTAAATTTAAGACAACAACCACATATAGATTTCGATACATGTTCCTTTTTTTTTTATCCTTTGAGGGCTTGAATATGTGCTTGACAATTTACTGGTGGTACTGTTAGATGAGCTGTTACGTGGCCGTTCATGCAGAGAGAATGTGGTGGTGGATTTGGAGCAACCGATGTTATGTTGATATTATTCAAGATGATATTAGTGCAAGGAACGGTATCGCTGCAACTGAAGTTGATACTAGCATTCTTGCAAATGGTTGTTCCTTGGATTCCAGTGTATGTCACGTCACTAACTTTGACAGCTGATGTGGCATTCTGTCAACAAAGGTATAAATCAAGATCATTTGTTGCTAAAAGGATTTTGCCATTTCCACATCATTTTTTAACATCTTTGTTGACAGATGGTGCATTGGCAAAATTCTATTGGCTGCAAAATTAGCTTTCTAATTAAACTATTCAATGTTCTGTCAACAAATATGTATATCAAGATGTACACCAAGCATGATTGTTGCCCGAAGGATTTTGCCATTTGTTCATCATTTTCTAACATATTTGTTGAGAGATGGTGTCTTGGCAAAATTCCATTGGCTGCAAAACCAGCTTTGTCAACAGATGTGTACACCAAGATGTACACTAAGCAAGATTGTTGCTCAAATACAATACCTCACCTCCCATTCCAAAAGAAAAGAAAATCACTGTAAAAGCTTGGGTGAAGTTGCTTACTTTGGTGGGCGGGCATACTCTGCCATTGCAATAAAACTGGTTTATGATAATAGGGTTATCAGCAGCTATTAATGTTATGTCTGAGAAGCTTATGTCCCTTGCAAATCCAGAGCCGCCCTACATAAGAAGAAACAAAAATACACGATAAAATGCTTTACTTGGAAAAAAGTTATTGTATCTGATTCCATTTCATAATTTCCTCAGCACTTGTCAGTTCTAACCTGCCATGTTTTGATTCTTACTCCATTTTGAGTTCCCTTAAAACTACATTTGTTTACATGTATTCCTTGTACTTCATCATGCGCTCCATTTAGTCCTAAACTTCCGACACTGTCAAAAGAGAGTATAGTCGAATAGATTCAAATTTTCATCGCTCAGTTTTACGAGTAATGAGACACAAAATATATTTCATCAAGTTATAATATTGAATGGTTGGAAACAAACCTTATTCCATGTCCAGGACCGCAAGCAACTTGGGTTATGTTAACATTCGAAGTACCCCCATTGATGGCGATACAGTCATCCCCTTTTCCCAATACGAATAAGATAATTTAGAAATAAATATTAACAAAAAATCAATGTAGAAGAGAAGAAAAACAAAAAGAGTAAGACAGAAAAATGCACATGGAATAAAATTTTACCAGTTTCTATTGTGCAGTCACGTATCTGAATGCTGGTGGACAAGTTTATATCAATTCCATCAGTGTTGGGACTTTTTTCAGGGGCAATGATATGAAGTTTTTCAATGTTTACTCCGTTGCATCTATTTATTGAAACGTGATTTTTTTGGCTGTTTATATGTTTCAGTCCACTCACATAAAGATTGCTACAGTTAGAAAATTTTATTGCCTGAAATAAATTGAACGATGTGCGTTACATATAATTTCTCAATATTAAAAGAAATATATTTTTTTTAAAAAAAAAGGTTTATTTAGACAGATTTGATATGTTTATATTACTTACCGTAGGTCTGTCAAGTTGAGATGCCTGAAATAAATTGAACCGTGTACATTATATATAAGTTCTAAATATTAATAAAGATCTTTTTATTTTTATTTTTATTTTTTCAAATAAAGATTTGATGACTTACCGTGGGTTTGTCGGTATCAACACTTGCCTGAAACAAAGGAAATTGAAGCAAGTAAAAATGGGTATCTAAAAAATCAATAAATGTTAAATTTACCCTACATCATTAATTACAAGTGATATTACATTTTTTTTTTTTACTTGAAGAACATGTTAAATATATGCGACTCAAAAAAAAAAAAAAAAATGTTAATGCTTGTGTGTTCTTTGGAGTAAAAATACTTGTTTTTATTATTTAAACAAGTCATGTTGGAGTTATATAATTTGTTGAAAATCCAAATTATTAAGCACAATGAATCCTTTAACGGATAAAACTTAATTTTTATACGTTTGCTGTCAAAATAAATATAATTATCAAGTGAAAATGTAAACAATATCGGTAAGAAAATGGGGTAACAGAAGTATATATGAAATCAACTCACAGAAGGCGGCCACCAAGAAGAACCTTGACCATCAATAACTCCTAATTCATTCCCAACAACATGGAGACTGTTGATGCGGTAAAAACACAGCCAGTAATCAAGGGTTTTGCCTGTCCATGCTGATTTTGGAGGGGCAGTAATAGTTCCCAATATCTGCCACAAACATTTTCAGGGTATTTTTTGAAAATTGAAAAGAAAACATTTTGGATACAAAAAATTTAGTGATCCTTACGTCTTGATATATAGTATTTAGTACATTTGAGATTTTAGACTATATTTCATTGAATAAGAGGAATAGTCTGATTTTTCTTTTTGGAATTTTTAATCACATTCACAATTATAGTCTGATTTGGATGTATTTCTTAGACTACTACTGAATAAAGAATTTTACATAAAGAGGAATAGCATCTTGTTTCTCTTAGTGTATAATTTATGTATATATGAGTGTCCCATGAAATAGAAATTAATGCAACTAAAATATTAGGTTTACAATTTTATAAGGAATAAATTCATGCACATTTGAGTGGTAGTTTTCTAAATTACTAGAATAATTATCCCATCAATTTTTTCCCATATTTTCTGACACCATAGAGGATTGTATTTTATTACCTCAACTGTTATTGATGAGGACTTACATGGCCCCACAAACATGATTTGATTCACCAAGTAAGTCTTCCCTTGTGGTACGGTAATCTTAGCACTACTTGTCTCTTGGTTGCAAGCTGCTTGCCATGTCGCCATGAAAGCCTAAAATTTATTTGACGAAAATGTAAGCTTCATGGGGAAAAAAAAAAAAAGGGTTGTAATATCAAATGTTATCTTAGTTAGCTTTTATCCAAACGTTAAATAGGATTCACAGTCTTTATCCATATTTTATCTACAATTGTAAGACACTACTTTTAAACACTTGACAACAATAGCAAACAAGCAATTCTATGTTTGAAACTAAGGAGTTACTTTGGTATCATCTGCTTTTCCATCTCCGACGGCTCCAAATTTTGTGACATCCAATGTGGGTGGTGCAGAAACCAAAGCATAGCTAGTTAAACTTCCTCCATTTACTACGGTTGATGCCAAAAAACCCCAGTACAAAATCAAAATACAAGCAAAATTCTCCTGAAAATATTTTTTGAAAATCAATATCAATAGAAAAAAAAAACATACCCTCCCTAGAAAAGTAATAAAATAAATACATTAAAGAAAAAGAAGAAATTTCATAGTTTAGATTAATGAAATAATCATTGCTATTTCATTGACACCAGAAACTGAAATTGCATACCATCTTCGGAATAAAACTATCAAATAAAGTGAATATAGGAACTAAAATTCATGGTAAAAAGGGCCTGGCAATGGCCAAATATATAGCGCAGTCTCAGAAAATATAATCTACGTATCCAGTTGTGATACTTAAAAATTTCATATTCACAAAAACAAATTTAGAAAAAGAATTAACATATTTATGAATTGGCATTATTCACGATTAAAACATTACCATTTGCATAAAAAATTAGAGATGGCAATGAGCAGGGCAGCAATACCCTTCCCCACCCCCTTCTCATTAGGAATTTTTGGGAGGTGGGACCATCTACTATCCCGTTTAATTATTCATTTGTATTATTTTTTACTTTTCTAAATGTGATTAAATTGGAAAAATTAAACGAAAATAACATTAAAAATTTCTGGGCAGTTCAAGAATGTCGCGAAGACGATGTTTCTTGTTTCTTCGCCATTTACCTAAATTGTAAGGTTGTTGATGGAGAAATTTTACATCAATATTAAAAAAGTCCTTCCATGCAATAATATATTGCTAGGTTAAAAAACGGTAGATTAACTATTTACAGGCCTTCTATTTTCATCTAATTACATAATTTCTACTATATGTGCTTGTTTTACTTCTGATTACAAAGAATTTTACTTCTCTATCTTATGTAAATGCATGTGTAAATTGTAATACAATTAAGCCTCAAGTATCGAAGTTTGACCCAACTAACACATAGAGGCTAGAGTAGGATGAATAGATGTTTTATGCAAAATTTAAATTTACCAATATTCAAAGCAACAAGTCACTTTAAATATTTAATTCACATGAATCCACATGCTTATCTAACTTAGATGTTGAATTACCGCAATCTCTAATATGCATAAAGTAAATAGCACCAATACTTGATGATGAAGAAAAAACTCTTGTGGGATCTAAAAACATTAAGCCCAAGCCAATAAAATTCACTATAAACGAATTAAATAATAGTATGGTCTAAACTAGACTAACTAATAGTACTTTGTGACCTCCTGTAAACACCAAGGCACTCCAGGATTGCGAGCTTATGCACTAGCTTCTGACATTTGGAATCTTATGTAAATCACCAAAAACTCCTCGTCCTCCTACAATCGAAACTCCGATCACCTTCTTGATTCTTCTACACTCTATGATAGATACTTTGGAAGTGGGTGGTTTGTTGTTTTGAGAATACGAATTTGATATTTTCAATGTGTGGTTGATTGATTTCAATGTAGGATCTCTAACAAATGAATTCGAAGAAGAATATAATGATCAACCACACTTATGGACGAAATATAACTTGGGTATATATAGTAGAAGGTGCTTGGAGTTGTTTAGGACTCAAAAATTGTTTAAAATGCGATCTAAGTTTTTCCAAGAAAAAGCGGACCTCGAGCGAAACCCAACGCGGCGCCGGCGAGCTCCGGGCTAACGCTCGAGCGACACACTAGCATTAGGCGAGCGCTGGGTTAACTGTTTTGGATGCTCGAGCATGAGGCGTTGAGCGAGCATTAATGCATCGAATTTATTTTCTTATTCCATACTCGAACCCAAAAAGTCCTAATTGACCTGTACAACCTCTCAATTGACTCTTTGAATTTTATAAATTTAATTTTGTCTAAAAATCTGCCAATTACAATAAAACCTAACAAACTATCCATTTGACATTCTCTGACAAAACTAAGTATTAGAAGTCAAAGTAAAAAATAAATAAAAATCTGTGTACCCAAAACCAACTAACTCAATTGATGTTTGCTTTCTTCTTCAAGCATGTTTCTTGAAACGAAATATAGCAATTGAGACATAATATAATAATCATGCTAGATAAATTGAGATGTAATATCAATTTCAATCAAAACATCTACAACAACAATAATATCATAAAATATCAAAACTCAAAATAGCTAAACATCTAAAAATACATCCACAAATGTAATGTCTCCTCAAAATGATCTATAATACAACAAATACTACTCCCCTTTTTGTCACAATTGACAAATGGGCCTATAATTTAATTTGACTCCTAATCAGACTCATAGCCATCGGCCCAATGTAAACAATAGTAATTGGATACTTTAATGAAAAACTAACTAAAGACCCGTGCAAATAGCATCATTTTTTTATTTTTTCGAATTTTGAACAATTTTCATGATTTTTTAAATGTAACACCCTTTTTATATGATAACTTGAAAATGAAATTGATCACTTACACAAGAAAAATAACAAACAGAGAACTTTTCCCACAAACTAGTTTTAACATACATGGAATAAATTATATAAGTAACCGAATGTGTAAACTCAACTTCATCTAGCTTTCTTAATAACCTCTGTATCAAGCTTTGGGCCGATGACTCTAAGTTAGATGACCATAGGGTGCTAAGTTTTGAGAAACCCTTAAAGACTTGATTGCTCGAGTTATCAAGGCTTCGAAGATGAGTAAAAGATGTATCAATCTTTTCTTTCTTTGATTTTCAGCAAGACTTTTGGAAAGTAATAATTCCATTCAGTTCGCTTTTGAAAAATTCATTCTTGTGTTAGGATTCTTCTTCCATGGTTCTTAAAGCCTGCCTGCCGAAGGGCTAAGTCGGGTGATTTCTCTTGTAGGGGATCGTAGCTAGCTTTTTTGGTACTTTATTCATAAAGTATGAATCTTTTGAAGTTCACTTCCTTAACTCCTCATCAGGATGACCCAGTAGTCTGGTACCCGACAATCACCCCCACTAAGTACTGTACAGACAGTACAACAATTCTTTTTATGCACTCAATCTTAGGTCAACTTGTCAAACGTCAATCCGTATTTTAACTCCTAGTATTCTCTACCCTTCTGACTGTATAACAAAGCACTCCTAAACTGCGTGCTCTTGCACCAAATCTTGACTATTGGAATTGTCAATCTCCTGTGGATCATCGAGAACTCCTCGTTCTCCTCCAACCGAAACTCCGATCACCTTCCTGAATCTTCAGCAGCACCTGATATTCAGTAAGTGGGTGGTTTGGTATTTTGAAAGTATAAGTTTGATAATTTCAATGTGTGGTTGATTGATCTCAATGTAGAGAATCGATATACGATCTTCAACAAATGAATTCTAAGAAGAATATAATGATCAATCACATCTATGGACGAAATATAACTTATGTATATATAGTAGAAGGTGTTTATGGCTCAAAAATTGTTTAAAATGCGATCTATAGTTTTTCCAAAAAAAGCTTGTGCTCGAGCGAAACCCTATGTCGGGCGAGCGTTGAGATGGTTCTCGAATGTAAAGACTCCTAATTCACTTGTACAACCTCGCAATTGACTCTTTGACTTTTATAACTTTGATTTTGTCTAAAAACTTGCCAATTACAACAAAACCTAACAAAGCCTATAAAAGTCAATTTACTAAAATCTATATATAAGAATAATCATATCACAGTTATAAATTCTTAGTAACTATAAATGTTTATTATAAATATGATAGATAAATATAATAATGAAGATATTATGGTAATTTTTCATAAATCAATTACCTAATCAACAAGATCGTTTCCTTTTATCCCACAAAGATAGATCCCAATATGATGTGGTATTTATATGATAAAGGTCAATAAAGTGGAAATCATATCCATATAATTAATTTGTCTTTTCATTTCATATATATACCTACCACATCACATTACAATCATCACCAGTGGGGATAAATAGCTACATTAATCACTACTAACAGATTAAGTGACATATATTTGTTAAAATTAGGGTGTGATCCGAATTATACTTTGAAGATAATTGGGAATTCTAATTAATTCAACTCAAGAAAATTTTTTCGGAATGCTATTTTGAAGTCCTATTTGAAGTCTATTTGACAAATTCTAGTGAAGTTCTATTTGCAAGCCCTATTAGGAGTTCGAAATTTGTGTTGAATTTGAAGATATCAAGATATGTACGAGGAAGTTTTTAGGGAGCAAAAGAGTCAAGGAAAACGAATTCAACCCGAGACATAGTGCCCCAATGCCAATAGGTAATGCCACCGTGAGATGGCCGCTCGCCTAGCGCAACAAGCTTATTCGGTCCAGTTTGTTTTCGCTATTTTTAACGTATTTTAGCATTCTATTTTATCTATAACTTGGGTTTCTCGAAAGAAGTTTTTACAGGATCCCTATCCACTCAAAGAAAATGAATAAAAAATGTAATAATTTTAGGGGCATGAAACGTTATATATATAGCTATTCATTGTATTTTAGATTAAATTAGACAACTTAAAACACACAAAATCGTTGTATTATTCCTCCATATTTTAGTGGAACCTCATTCCCTTGTCAATTATTTATTTTTTAGTTCGTGATCAATAACTTCATATTGCATTATATTATTTTCTAGCCTATTATGACAGCACATTGGTATCGAAGTTATCCGGTATTTTCATCATTGTTCATAATAATATTTATTTACTCAATTTTAATAGTTAAAAATGGGGAAAATTGTCAGATCAGCTTGTGATCTTTTGCTTCTCCAAAAGATTGTTCCTACCTAATCTTCGCCCCATTCTTCCCCAGACGGCATAAACTCATGTAGCTGCAGACCACCCGCCACGTTTCGTCGCTTCATCCCTCCGCCAGATAGGTTTTCATTATGAGTATATATAAATCTATAAATTATAAAAATCCCCGAATTCCATTCCATCTGCTCAAGACAAATCAAAGATCGAAAATTGGTGAGTACATAAATTATTCTATCTACTTCGGCCCATGCTTCAATTTAACGACAATGTTTTAACACACGATCTTGGTTGCTATCTATGTTGTTCTTTAATTTGTGTAGTTAGTTTTGTGAATTTGACTAACATGAGCATGTGATTTGGTAATCTGATTGAACCCAAGATTTAATGAAATTCATGTCATGAACATGCAAAAGGGTACTGAAATTAAACAATGGTATTAAGTTTTGTTACCTTAATTTTAGTGGCCCTTATTACTGGTAATATTTTTATTGTACTTAGAGAAAAAAGAAAAAGAAATAAATTTTGCTTTTTGCTGGATTAGATGTAAATGTATGATTTCATATGAACTGATAAAGCAGGGAATGCTGTAGTTGTTTCAATCAGCCGTAGCCAAGGATACACGTTGGGCATGACCATGCTGAAGCTGAGTAGTCAGCGAACATCTCATGACTCTTTACTCCCAAGTTCTCCCATTCCACAACTATCCAGCTAAAGTCTCCATATTCCGATGTCTGAGAAGTCATTATTTATTGTTGTACAATAAATTTAGGGAGAGTTTGAGTTTGGTTTTTACCAGACAAGTGGACAATGGATTGTAGGTGGTAATTTATTGTTGGTTTGCCAGAATTTACTATTTATTGGCCTACTTCTCGAATCCTATGCTGGCCATAAATATTATGTGCGAACTTTATATGTTGTAATTAGTAAATAATAAACCTGCAGGCTCTATTCGTCGTCTTTCTATACAAATTTATCTAAGTGCAATTTACATAATATAATTGATTGGAGAACACTTTAACACGCGTACGTAGTATAATTGATTGGAGAACACTTGAATTATAAGGCAATCGTTAAGTGTGTTGTGCATGTTATGTATTTCAGATTCTTGTATTTTAATATATAAAAGTGATCAAGATGCTTCTTGAGAACGAAAAAATGGTGGATAAGAGTAATGAAGAATATGTTGATGAAGAAGAGGTGCACCACAACTTGGATTGTAAAGAGATTATGCAAGCGCCTCAAGTGGGAATGTATGTTGATTCACCGGAAAGCCTTTTTGAGTACTATAAACAATAATGTTTTGGAATTATAAGGCAATCCTTATGATTACAAAGCAATTTAAATTTTTTTTACTTCTCATATTCTCGAGCGGAAATTCAAGGTCTCAAAAACAAAATTACCTCCTAATCCATTGACAGAAAAGGGGTGCAAAGCTATAGTTAATGCTTCTATATTTAAAGATGGGAAGTGCAAGATTAATTCTAGTACAGATGAGCATAATAAAGGTTTGAGGCTACAAAAATCCAGATTTTACTCATGCAATAAGGAAATTAGTATTGGTTCTCAAAGAAAACTTAAATTGAATGATCGAACTCGGATTGGTATGCTAAAGAATTATCAATTATTTGTAGTGGAAGCTGATGGTTATGATAATGTCCCCTTTTTGGAAAAGGATTTTAGAAATTACAATGATAAGAAAGTAGTTTAAAACTTCGCATTGGAGATGCTCAAAAATCCTAATTATTTTGTCCGAATGCTAGCAAAGAATTCAAGTTTATTTTATATGATGGATTTAGATGACAATGCTCGAATTAGGAACTTAATTTGGGCTGGTTCAAGGAGTAAGGATAACTTATGAAGAATTTGGCAATGACATTATATTTGACACAACCTACACGTAATTATGATGCGCCCTTTGCGACTTTTTGGGGTATGAACCACCATGGACAATTAGTTTTATTTTAATGTGGATTACTATTTAATGGGGACACCACTACATTTATTTGGTTGTTTCACATAGGGCAAGCATGTATGTCTGGACCTACACCAAGTGTCATAATTATATATCAAGATAAAATTACATATCATGATAAAGCAATGCAAGAAGCAGTTTAGGTTGTGTTTCTAAACACTCCACATCGCTGCTATCTATGGCATATAATGAAAAAGGTTCCAATGAAGTAAGGGGCTATAAGCTATACGAAAAAATAAAAAATGTATTGCATAATGTTTTTTTATGAATCTTTGGAGAAAGGAGAATTTCAAGAAAAATGTAGCAATTCATTAGCGAGTTCAATCTTTTTGAAAATGTTTTATTAGCTAATCTGCATAAATATAGACATCGGTGTTTTGTGCATTTGTAAGGACACGTTTTGGGCTATGTTGAGAATTTCAAGAAAAATGGAGCAATTCATTAGCGAGTTCAATCTTTTAAAACGCTATCTCGACAGAGCATTATAAAGTCTTTAGCATAATGTGGAATATCTAACTCTGTGAAACTAAATGTGAGCTCATCTGCAATATATTCAGTGAGACAAAAGGATAGAAATATTTTACATCAAAAGTCGTAGGTGAAGAATCATAACCACAATTCACTAAAATAAAAAATAAATAAAACTCAAAGCTTGCTTCGCAGCCCTCTATAATAAAATCGTATTCCTCAACCTCATTGAATGCAAATCCCCACTAATTCTCATGGTTGATGAATTGTGAATTGTGAGAAGAAGCAAAGATTTGAGGAATTATCGAGCTAATTACATAGAATAAGAATAGCAGAATTTTTTTAAAAAAAGAACGAAAAGTCAGGATATATATAGTGAGGGGTGAAATTTGAGAAGATAAGGAATTGAATTTATGAGAAGAAATTGAACTTTAGGCAAGTAGCATGAATCACCAAATTGAATATACCCATTTTAACCTTAATTCTACACTGATGCCAATATTACAAACCCGATTCTTGAATAAAATTATGTATTTTGTTTAGAGACTTGAAAACAGGATGCTGGTGAAGGAGATGAGTAAAGAAGAATGGTGAAGCCGATGAGAAAAGATCTGATGAGAAGAATCTTGTGAGTTTATTTATTGATTTTGGAAAAAAGGCTATAATTGGTGAATTTTAAAAGGTAATTAGGGTATGTTTGGATAAGAAGATAAAGATTTTGAAGGATTTTAATATATGGACGAAGACCGTTAGATTTTCTAAGATTCAAGAGCACAAATTATTTGTCATAAATCTTTGTCAAATGTATTGATTGGCAGAACGCTCCCCAAATATGCATTTACTTCTAATCCAGCTCAAAGCAAAGTTTCTTTCTTGTTCTTTTTCCTCCAAGTACAATATCAGCATTATTATTAATAATAATAAGGGCCACTAAAATGAAGGCAACAAAACTTAGTCCGTGTTTGGAATTGATTTAAATTAGATTTTAATTTAAATCAAAGTCAAACAATCAATATTAACCATATATTTTATGAGTCCCACAACTTTTTAACCACATATTTCAAATTTGTTTTTATCAAAATCTATTAAAAATCTAATTTTAATCCCCACCAAGCAGGGGCATAGTATCATTCTTTAATTTCATTACCCTCGCATGTTCATGACATTGAATTCCATTAAATCTCATGTTCACTTAGATTACCAAATTACATGCTTATGTGAGTCAAAATAATGATAAACTACAAAAATTGAAGAAGTACATAGATAACAATACTTTGAAACACTACAACAAAAATAGTGTTCCGCAACGGGCAACATTCAGATGCTTGTTGCGGGTGGTTTTCAATGTTATTGTAGAGTAAAATGATACGGCAACATTAAACGATCGTTGCAAAAGGTTTTCAAAAAACGTAGTCATTAGCTTTTTGCAACGTTCACATCTCTTTGCCGTTAATATTTTTGCACTATTCATTACACGTTGCCACTAATGTTTTAGCAGTGTTCATTGCACGTTGTCGCTAATGTTTTAGCAACATTCATTGCACGTTGTCATTAATATTTTAATAACATTCATCTCTCATCGTTAATGTTTTAGCAACATTCATTGCCTGTTGTCAATTATGTTTAGCAACTTTCATTGCACATTGCCATTTTCTTCCTTTTTTTATAAAATAAATTATTAAATATGCTATTATAATTATATATTATTTTACATACATAAAACTCATTCCACAATAATCTTTAAATTTATTTATGCAATAGCAATGAATAATAAATATGTCATCGCAAATCCTTCTCTTATACTCTTCTTTAAAAAAAGAAAAGAAAAGAAATTACTTGTATAAAAGAAGACAACTTCAAACTATAGTTTATGTACAAAAATTAAATTCATAAAAAGAATGTTATGAATTGATCGCAAGATAATATAAATAATAAAATAAACAAGAACAAATAACAACACAAAGATTTATGTCGAAACCCAAGATGAGAAAAACCACAAGAAGAAGAGGAGAATTTCACTACAATCAATAATGAATATGTTTACAATATCAAGATCTCAATATTCTCAATTGAAATCCAAGCTCTCTAACTCTCAAGATGTTGAATGTGTATATAGAGATACAACAATGTGGAATATATATAGGAGCCTCTTTTTGAAGTTCAAAATGGAGAATAAAACATAAGATTCGGGATAAAACTTGTCAAGCGCCACCAAGCTAGCGCCTCAGGACCTAGGGTGTTTCTTGGAACAAGGGCGCCAACGTCGAGGCGCCCCATGCCCAGTGCTGCAACACTGAGCTTGCTGTCTCCCTTTTTGTCATATGCGCTATGGTGGTGCCCATTTTTGGCAATTATGCCTTCAAGGTATTTTCTTCATCACAAAGTCCTTTTCCAAGTCAAACTCTCAATCCTTGATGAAATTTGGTCTCCATTAATTAGGACTCTCAAAACAAAAACTCCTTAGACTTCTTCTATTCAACCAAATACCAAATCACATGGAATTTGGATCACACCACAACAAATCTTCACCTTGAGCCAAATTCCAATACAAGGAATTCAAAAGGCACATCTCCAAGTAAATACCACTTCTCATCTTCTAAATAAGTCCCAATGGGCTAAATCAATGACAAATACCAACTAAATTCAAGCAATACTCAAACTTAAAAATTAAAAGTGATTTTGTCATCTTATCAGCAGGTCCTTGTATCAGCCTTGGACACTACAATATCACCAAGATCGATAACATCACGTACAAAATGATACTTCACATTAATGTGCTTAGTCCTCTCGTGAAACATCTGATCCTTAGTGAAGAAAATAGCACTCTAACTATCACAATATACTGTAGAAATTCACTGATTTTACCAACCAATCCTCTCAACCACATAGCATCCTTACATGCCTCTATGATGGCCATGTACTCTTCCTATGTTGTAGACAAAGCTACTGTATCATGCAAAAGTAGCTTTCCATCTGATAGCACAGCCTCCAAAGGTAAGCACATATCCTGTAAGTGATCTCATTTTATCAAGATCATCTATATAATCTGAATCCGCATACCCAATGATTCTATCTGTATTTATATCGAAATGCAAAAAAAATATTAGAAGAGCTCCTCAAGTATCTAAATATCCACTACACTGTTTTCCAATGTTTCTTACCAGGATGTGCCATGTATTTACTGACTGCATGAGCCAAATCTGGTCTTGTACAAACCATAGCATACATAAGCGAACCTACTGCACTGGAATAAGGAATCGAGACATGTAATCAATTTCTTCATCTGATTGAAGACACAAGTTAGATGATAATTTAAAGTGGGCAACTAAGGGTCTACTGACAGCCTTAGCATTCAGCTTATTGAACCTTTGAAGCACCTTCTCAATGCACTCCTTCTAACTCAAATACAATCTAACAGCATATCCCTCAAGATTTTCATACCAAGATTTTTCCTTACTGTACCCAAATCTTTAATGCAAACTCCTTACTAAGTTGAGATTTCACCTTCGGGACCTCTACTTTATCCTTGTCAACTATAAGCATATCATCAATAACAGATATGTGATCAATCCACCATCTCCCTTTCTGAAGTACACAACTAGCATAATTACTTCTAATGAAACTATGACTAGTCAAGAATGAATCGAACCTTTATACCACTATCTTGGTAACTGTTCAGTCCATACAAGGACTTTTTCAACAAACGCACATAGTCTTCCTTTTTCAAAAACTATAAAGCCCCTTGGTTGTTTCATGTAAATGCTCTACTCAATTTCTCTATGTAACAATGTTGTTTTGATATCTATCTGCTCAAACTCAAAGTCATTCTTAGCCACCACTCCAAGTAAAGCTCGAATGAAACTATGCTTCACAACTGGTGAAAACACATATGTGAAGTCAACACCTAAAATTTGGTTGTAGTCATTTGCTACCAATCTAGTCTTATACCATATATTTTCAATCTCTGATGTGTCTTCCTTTCTTTTGAACACCCACTCGCAGCGAACAGCATTTTTGTCCTTAGGTAATTTCACCAAGTCCCAAGTATCAATGACTCCATCTCTTCCTACATAGCAATCAACTATCTGCAAGAATCACTGAAACTGACTACCTCTAAATATATTGCAGGCTCCTCAGTAGAATCAATACTATCAACCACACTCAATGCATAAGTGATAAGTGCATTTGAGTAAAAGTTAAAGCACTAATATTGAAGTAATTTGATGTGGAGGACAAAAATGGAAGAAAGAATGAAGAAAATGGTTGAAAGGAAAATTCGCGAAATTTTTATAACTGAGCAGTCGCCAATTATACGCCTGACCCCAGACTTCAATAACAGGACCCAATTTTTATGCCAAGCGGCCTCCCTATTTTCTATTGAGCCCCCGTCCAAGCCAAGTCGGGAAAAAAATTCTGCTTCCTTCATAATTCAATTTCAACAAGGAAACTTTCGTTTGAGCCATGATATGCATGATTTTTGGAGAGTATTTTGGGACTCTTTAGAGGAATATAAAAACCAAGTCTCAAAAAATAATTAGGTTGTGGAGAATTAATTGCAATAGGAGGCAAAGAACACATCAAGATAAAATCGAAGAAGTTCAAGATTGAATTCAAGAATTTTCACATGATGAACAACATTTATATCTTTTACTTTATTCTTCACAACATGTTAGGCTAGATTTGTTTGTGCTAGGAGAATGATGAACTATGTAATATGAGTTTTTAATTTTTAGTTTTATATATTTGATATTAAAAACACGTTTTTGATCTCGAATGATTTATATGATTTTATTTTCTCCACAATTATTGTGCACGTTAATTGTGTGAATTAGGTGGCCTATTTTATACATTCGAAAGAAGAAAAATAGGTTCGACATATATAAATTGTCATAAGATCCAGTAGGGGACATAAATATACCGCTATGCCTTATGTGAATCTTTAAATGCTCATAAAAATTCATGCACTTTTATAAGTTCCCATCCATAATAGAAATATAGTTGGGTCATATATAAAAGTAGGTTTAACATTCTCGAGAGAGATTCTTAAATAAAATAGAAACATTGATTTGTCAAAATTCAATCGTGTTGTCAATATGTAAAACTGGAGTTAAAAAGATTATTGCATGAGAATTCGGGATCCTAGTGCGTTTATCATAATTTGCATTTAGTTTAGTTAATTCGCTCATAATTGCATAAGTAGATTAATTTAGATATAATTTAGTCACAAATACATGATATTATTCTAGTTTCGGTCAAGGTCGCGATAATTAAAATTGAACTAATCAATCTTCTTGGGACAATACTCGGACTCAAAAGGTCCACTTTATTACTTGTTAATGAACCGTACACTTGCGGTGATTTTAATTCGAAATATATTTTCGTGAACAAATTTTTTGTGCCGTTTCCGGGGATTGAGTTTTAGTTTGATTTTATTTACCTTGGCATTAATTCGGACTTCTACCTATATTCTTGTATTGTTATTTTTGTTCCATTTTAGTTTTTTTTCCTCTCTTTTTAAGGATATATGAAAGAAAAAAATAGCAGGATAAAAGATAACTATGGTTGATTTCAACAAAATGCTTGTATGTGACTTTA
Source organism: Fraxinus anomala (assembly GCA_903798345.1). Lineage (NCBI taxonomy): Eukaryota > Viridiplantae > Streptophyta > Magnoliopsida > Lamiales > Oleaceae > Fraxinus > Fraxinus anomala. The sequence continues at coordinate 17,964 of CAIGRN010100044.1, forward strand.
TCATAAGGCAACAATAATTGGCAGCTCAAGAAATTGATTAGGGAGATATGATTGTGGGAGATTTCATTATAGGACAATGACTACGTGATATAAAAGCAGAATGTGAACTTGATGAAACTGTCCTGGTTGACTTTATCGTTGCATTCTTTCTTTCACTACAATTTGATGTGGGTGATTTGTCTATGGGATTATTTCTTCTACCGGTTATTAATGGACATCAATTAAAGGAATCACATCAACCGAACTTCCTACAAATACAACAAGAGGAGAAAACTCTCCATGAAGATGTCATTATTTCTTTGCCAAAAGTTTTGAACATGAATGTTGAACTCGAGAAAAGTTCAATTGAAGAAAGGGATTATGAAAATATCGATAAATTAATCATAACTTGTAGCATTCAAAGAAGAGGAAATTCTCGACTTCATCGTTTGCTCAAAAATGGAGTTTGTGATTAAACCTTATAAAGAAATTGAGTTGTATATTTTTGAATTTGAAACGGATGATGAGGGAAAGTCATACTACTTGGAGAAGGACAAGATTAAAATTTGGAAGTAAGTTACAATATGGAACAAAGTCAAATTAAGCAAGCTAAGCAGGACCTCCAAATCTATATTCAAAATGCCATGAAACACTTGTGCAAAAGTCAAGCTTGAGACTATAAATCGAGCGCTTGATGGGAGGCAACCCATTTTTCTATCTATTTCTCCTTATTTTGATTAACTATTGCATTACAAGTAGTTTTGGGGATTACATTAATTTAGAAATTAATGCATTTAAACGGTTTTTAACACATTTTAGGCAGTACTTTAAGATTTGCATGTTTACTTATTGAGTTCATTTTCTTTAGGCTCATTATTGACATCCTAGCATTACGTTAAACTTACATCGATGTGATATGCATTTTTAAGATTGCACCTAGATTTTAATCTTTTTAATGTTAGAAGATTAGAATTTTTTTAGGGTGTGAATACATTACAAATATTTAAACCTTATTTGATATCATTAATATTTATTTTGAATTCTTGAAACAGAAGGTTGAAACCTAGCAACAAAGAAAAGTGGTGGTCGTCATGACTTCTACCAACCGGACCAACTTGATCATTCTACCTATCCGCATACCCGGTGAGTTTCTGATCCTTTACTCCTTTATTTNAGAAGGTTGAAACCTAGCAACAAAGAAAAGTGGTGGTCGTCATGACTTCTACCAACCGGACCAACTTGATCATTCTACCTATCCGCATACCCGGTGAGTTTCTGATCCTTTACTCCTTTATTTGGTTATCTTTGTTTTTACATTAGGGACAATGTAATCTTTTTGTTTGGCGGGTGGGAGTAAGTATTTGGAGAATTAGGATCTTTGTTGCTTGCTTTTCAACTGCTTATCGGGTTCTTATAGCTAATTTAATCAAAAAATTGGAAAAAAAATCAAAAATAGCGTCTAGTATAGTGTTGAACTACTTGTCGCCTATCATGATATTAGTTTGAATTGAGTATAGCTTTAGCTAGAATTTAACAACATCGAGTCTTATGCTTTTACTTGAGTGCATATCCATGTTAGACTTGTTTACTTGAGCACATAGCCATCACTGACTTATCACTTATGTTGGAGCATGACTTGATTATGTGGATTTAGAATAAAATCCCCAAATCCTTTATAGAGAAATCAAATTGCTAAAAAGTAGTTTGTGGGTGGGAAGGTTAGTGCTTGTGTTCATGGAAGTTTGATGGTTTGGAGTTCTTGGATCAGATCTTTAGTTCAAAGAGTTTGAGTTAAGGAGTCTAGAAGAAGCACGGACCAATGTTAAAAGTTGAATCCCATATCAAAAGAAAATGTGATACATCTTACACTTCTCTTCGTAGTCTTTATGACTCGAGTTATTAAGCCTGCTACGGTATCTAAAACTTAATGGAAAAAATCACACACATAAGATGTTTAAAAAAAGAGCAATCAAAATATATTCATAGCGAAAGAAAAAAAGGGATTTAGAATAGCAAAAGTGAGAGGTGGCCGATAAAGATTTCAAGATTTAAACTCTAGAAATTGACGGTGTGACTTTGAGAAATTCTTATCATCTCTCTTCTAAGTTTAAAAGTATCTAATTATGATCACTTTGTGTGGAAAAAAGGCAATTTAAAGATTATTAGGAACCCACACGTGCGAAGAATACCTAGGGATTTGAGAGAAGAGCATAATGAGTGATTATGCACAAGAGGTGTGAGGATTAACTGACCATGCAAGGACTGGGATTATGATTAAATCAACAACACTTAATTGGTTGTACTTTAGTATGGGTGTGAGTTCAATATTGACTAATCACACACACATACACACACACACACATATTAAGTCGAGCATCGGATAAGTAAATATTTATTTTTTATATTGTTTGGATCTTTCTAAAGTGTTATTTAAATTCGAACCTGAGGCATATGGTAAGCCGTTTAACGTTGAATTTGTTAGTGGAGATTTGTTTAGGTTAGTGATATGGTTTATTTCCTTAAGTTTTGTTGTGTTCGAGGACGAACAAATGTTTTAGTTTGGGGGTATTTGATAAGTACATTTTTGTGCACTTATTAAAGTTATATTACTAAGTTTTTGTATCGTTTTAGTATTGAATTTTACTTAACTTAGGTTAATTTTATCTTCTTTCAGTTTTGGACCCATTTATAAGCAATTGGAAAAGAAAGAAGGATCAATTGGCCAATGGATGGACGTTTGGGGACTAATATGCATTTGAGTAAAAGTTGAAACACTAAGATTGAAGTTATTTGATCTGGATGACCAAAATGGAAGAAAGAATGAAGAAAATGGCTGAAAGGAAAATTTGCAAAATTTTTATAACTGGGCAATCGCCCAATTATACGCTCGACCGTAGACTTCAATAATAGGAGTCAATTTTTATATCACGGCGGCCTCCCCATTTTCTACTGTGCGCTCGCCCAAGCCAAGTTGGGAAAAAAATTCGATTTTCTTCAAAATTTAATTCCAACAAGGAAACATCCGTTTGAGTCATGTTATGCACAATTTTTCGAGATCTTTTGGGACTCCTTAGAGGGACATAAATACCAACTCTCAAAAAATAATTAGGGTGTGGAGAATTAATTGCAAAAGGAGGCAAAGAACACATCAAGATCAAATCCAAGAAGTTCAAGATTGAATTCAAGAATTTCTCCTTGATGAACAGCATTTATATCTTTTGCTTTATTCTTCACAACATGTTAGGCTAGATTTTGTTGTGTTAGGAGAATGATGAACTTTGTAATATGAGCTTTTAATTTTTAGTTTTATATATTTGACATTAAAAACACGTTTTTGATATTGAATGATTTATATGATTTTATTTCCTCCACAATTATTGTGCACGTTAGTTGTGTGAATTAGGTAGCCTATTTTATGCATTAGAAAGAAGAAAAATAGGTTCGACATATATAAATTGTCATAGGGTCCAATAGGGAATAGAAATATACAGCTATGCCTTATGTGAATCTTTAAGTGTTCATAAAAATTTATGCACTTTTATATGTTTACATCCATCATAGAAATATAGTTGGATCATGTATAAAAGTAGGTGTAACATTATTTGAAAGATATTTTAAATAAAATATGAACATTGATTCATCAAATTCAATTGTGTTGTCAACGTGTAAAACTAAGGTTAAAACTTATTATTGCATAGGAATTCGGGATCCTAGTATGTTTGTCAATCATTAAAACATATTAACTTACTTTCAACATAATTTGCATTTAATTTAGTTAATTCATTCATAATTGCATAAGTATGTTAAGTTAGATATAATTTAGTTATAAACACATTATATTATCCTTGTTTCGGTTAAGGTCGCGAATATTTAAAATTGAACTAATCAATCTCTGTGGACGATACTTGGACTCAAAATTCACTTTATTACTTGTTAACGAACTGTACACTTGTGGTGATTTTAATTCAAAATATAATTTCGTGAACAATAAGCTACCAAAGTTGTTTTTCCACATTTGTGTGGATGAACCATGAACCATAGCAAGTTCATCAACTACTACATCTCTACTAATCGCCATCTTTCTTATCTCAGGACACCACAATTTATACCCCTTCATACCTGATTTATACCCAAGAAAGATACACTTTCTAGACCTAGACTACAACTTTCCATTATCTACAAAAGCATAAGCAGGCACCCAAAAATTTTCAAATTAGAATAACAAAAAGGTTTATCAGACCATACCTCTTCTAGTGTCTTTTTCTCAATGGCAGCTGAAGGTGAGCATTTAATCAAAAAACAAGCTGTAGTAGTAGTTTCAGCTAAAAAAATCTTGGGCAACCCAGAATTTGAAAGCATACAATAAACATTTTCCATTAAAGTTCTAGTCATCCGTTCTGCCACACCAGGAATTCTAGGCACTGTCAAATGTCTCAATATGCATTCAACCCTGTAGAAGCTATTCAATTCATCTGAACAAAACTCCAACCTATTATCTGTGCATAGCTACTTCCCAGCCTGCTTTTCTAACATTGTTTTCCACTCCTTGAAGGTCCCCAATACATCACTCTTCTGCTTTAACAAGAATACCCAAACTTTCCCAGAGAGGTCATCAATCACTGTCAATAAGTAATAACCACCTTGTTTTGAAAGTACCCAAGTCGGACTCCAAAGATCTGAATGGATATATTCAAGTGATCACTTCGTGTTGTATCTTCTTTTAGTGAATCTGATCCTTTTCTGTTTCCTAAAAGTACAATGCTCACAAAAATTTATCTTACTGATCTTCTGGCCATCAAGAGGCCCCGTCCTACTCAACTATATCATACCATTCTTACTCATATGCCCAAACCGCATATGCTAAATTTTTATAATTTCTTCATCTGTCAAAGAAAAAGTAGAAACTGTTGCACCCCTATTATTGTGGAACGCTGCAAAATGTACAAGAGCTTTTATGTCCCTTCATGACAACAGAAGCACATCGGGTCACTTTCAAACTCCACATTCACTAGTGTGTCTATAACCCTTTAAGTCAAGTGCACTCAATGATATGATATTTCGCTTCAGTTCTGGAACATGCCTTACATTTGTAAGTCCAATCGAACATTTTGATCCTGATTGTACAAACTCCAACAATTTTGCAAGGTACATTGTCTCCCATAATCACTGCACCTCTTGAAACTTCTTTATATGTTGTAAACCAGTCCTTGTTGAGACACATATGAAAAGTACATGTCGAGTTAAGAATCCATTTCTCACAAGGTTAGGAATGCATAACAGAAATCATAAAAGTTCTCCTTTACTTTGTCCATCTTCTACAACATCAGTCTCCGTTATGTTTACAGGCTATTTTCCATTATCAATAGCACCAGCAGCCTCGTTTCTATTTTTCAAAGCATAGAAATCAACTCTAATATGCCTCTTCTTCTTACAAAAGTGACATGTTTTCTATGCATGTCTGAATTTCAATCTACCCCTCATATTTATACTAAGATTCTTATCTTGATTTCTCCCATGAACAATAAGGCTTTTGGTCGGCTCTCGGATCCTCCAGCAAGATGCATCGTTTTCTTCTTAGTTAGTAAAGTATCATAGACCTCTTCCACAATGAGAGTATCCCGACTATAGAGAATAATATTTTTGAAAGCCACATATGAAGGCAGCAACAAACACAACAATATCAAAACCAAGTGCCCTTCATCATACTTAACTTTCAATGTTTCTAAATCAGCTACGATTTCTTTGAACATAGTTAAGTGATCATCCAATTATGACATTCAGACATCCGGTGAAAATGTAAGCGTTGTTTCAAGTATAGATTGTTGGTCAATCTTTTTGTCATACAAAGTTGTTCCAACTTCAAGCACAACGCAGCGGCACATTTCTCCTTTAGAACATCATGAAGAATTAGGTTTGAAAGATGTAGATGAATTTGAGATTCGGCTTTCCATTCAGGTTGAAGGCATCTTATCAAAGCCAGCCAAAGCTTCTACCAAATCCATTTGTGCGAGAACCACTTGCATCTTCACTTGTCATAAAGTAAATCTCGTGTTTTGATCGAATAATGGAATATCATATTTTATCGATGCCACGTGGAAAATCAACCTTGGTCTGATACCATTTATTATGAATTGATCGCAAGATAATGACAATAATAAAATAAACAAGAACAAATAAGAATGCCAAGATTTATGTAGAAATCCAAGAAGGGAAAAAATCACAAGAAGAAGAGGAAAATTTCACTATAATCAATAATGAATGTGTTTACAATATCAAGATTTAAATACTTTCAATTGAAATTTAAGCTCTCTAACTCTCAAGATGTTATTAAATGTTAATTCTGTGATACAACAATATGGAATATATATATATAT
>CAIGRN010100047.1:0-14548 GCA_903798345.1 Fraxinus anomala
TACGATGTAGTCTCTGTTATATGTATTGTCATACTACCTTTTATATTATTCGTCCATTTTCATGCCCATCAATTATTTTAATCCAATTCAAAATCACCAAAATGATAAATCATGAGTATAGTCATCATATCTGTCACGCATAGCAAAACAAAATTTATAAACGAAATATTCAAAAATTCGACTTACAGTGGGAACATAAACTTATTAAAAACAAAACAGCTAAAAAATCGACGTTAACAGCAGAAATTCCTACTGTTAACAGCCAAAATTTTGCCTGTTAATCGCTGATATTCCGGCTGTTAACAGCCCAAAATACAGCCGAAAATTCGCTGGTACGTCGAATTGATCAAATAGCCGAGCCTAATCGAAAAGTTATGCAGATGAATTTTTTTCTTCATGCTTATAAAAATTTATCTGGCATAACCTATGTCGGATCTTAATTTATCGAGTAAAAAAGTATGTACATTTAATGAAAACGAAATTAAACATACGTAAATATACTTACCGAATCGAAGTAATTGACGGAAAATAATTTTTTTCTTCAACTATCGATATTTTTGAGATTTTCAGAGTGAAAAAAATGAGAGAGTTTTTATCTGTATTTGAGCAAATTTTGTATTTTTAAGTAGGGAGTGTTCGATTTTTATTTGTTAACTAAAATGGTAGCGTTGTCTTTTTAACAAAACTCTATTTTTTAATTGTTTAATACATTTAATAGCATTTTTGTCTTTTGAACTCAAATAGGCTAATTTGGAAATATGCATTGTTTGAAAAGTTAATATGGAATTACCCCCCTTTGACTAGGTCATTTTTAAAAGTACCCCTATTTATCGTGGTCGCACTTTAACATTTCTAACAAATTTTAAATCACTTAAAATGAATATTTGTAACTTAACACACTGAATCAAACGTAAAAAATAAATAAATAAAAATGGCTTAACCGAGTCGAGTCGTCAAGCCATTTGGCTGGTAAACAGTAAACAAAACTAATAAAAAAAGGTTAACCAAACCGAATCATAAAGCCATTTTTATATTTTAATTTAATCGAAAAAAAAGTTAAAATAACTAATAAATCCAAAAAAATTGAAAAAAACTAATCAAACGTAAAAAATAAAAAATGAAAAGGCTTAACCGAGCTGAGCTATAAAGTCATTTTTATATTTTAACTTAATCGACAATATATTTATTATTATCATATTTTAAGTTTTTTAAAAAATTTTGAAATTGATCCAAATGGATATTCATATCGTGATATCGAATCAAACGAAAAATTGTAGGAAAATAAAGTTCGAAAAAAAGACATTAGAATGAGGTTGTGATTGAAAAGAAATATAAATAATCACGACTTTACGTTTCACAATTAATGTAAAATTATTTTGATATTTAAAATTTATCGATCATATATTTATTACACTTCAAATTTTGATATTTAAAATTTATTTATCATATATTTATCATGGCGGCACTTCAATATTTTTCCAACAAATTTTAAATTGCTTAAAACGAATAGATGTAACTTAAAATATTGAATCAAATGTTAAAAAAGAAAAAAAATAGTTAGTCGAGCCGAACCATTTGCCTCGATTGTAAACAAAACTAACAAAAAAAAGAAGAAGATGTTAGCCGAGTCGAGTCGAGCCGAGCCGAGCAACTCACAACTTATGAAAAGTAACACCTCAACTCACTCTTTTATTTATTTAGAATTAGGATATATATTTTATATTATGGGATTATTGAAAAATTAAAATATTAAGGCATTATTACGATTGACACACAGAGTTAAAGAGTTAATTGTTTCAACGGTCACTGAACTTTACAAAGTGTCACGTTTCACTCACTGAACTTTTCGATGCACACTATCACTCACTGAATTTAGTTAAACTGCACTCCATCACTCATTGGGCTGATTCTGTCTACACCGTTTGCAGACGTGGACGACGGCGTTGACATTTAGCCGTTAAATGACTCCAACTCGATAGTGATAAGCTATGTTATCCCCAAACACTTCTTTTCAACGGTCACTAAACTTTACAAAATGTCACATTTCACTCACTTAACTTTACATTACACCAAATCACTCACTAAACTTAGTAAAACTGCACTCCACCACTCGTTGGGCTAATTCCGTTTACACCGTTTGCAGACGCGGACAATGGCGTTGATATGTGGCTGTTAAATGACTCCATCTCGACAGGGTTCAAGTGAAGTCATATACGCCTCAATACACATGTAGTAGGGATCATTACAATCGTTATTGTAACTACATTTTCATAGTCCATCGGTACATTGAGCAATTCAAGGCAAATCCATAGTGGAAAACAAAAAGTATGCAGGCTACAATAAAGGAGGATTTGAAGATAAATATTAATATAAATGTAGCTTGGGAGGCGAGAAGATATGCTAAACAATTGATTAACGGGACTATCAAAGAACAGTTTGGGTCACTAAGGTCGTATGCCACTGAGGTTTTGAGGACTAATCCAGGATCTACAGTGATGATAGCACTTACCCAAGGTCGTATGCCACTGAGGTTTTGAGGACTAATCCAGGATCTACAGTGATGATAGCACTTAGTTGGCAGGTTTTTCAATTGATCGTTATTTTTTTCCATCTCCAGGACTGGTGCGAGGGACATTTGAAGCCAATCGATACAGGCAGGCACGCTTCAGAGGAGAGAAGAAGACAAGTGAGTACTTGTAATGGCTAATGTTTATCATTTCATTTGCGTGCGAGCGTGCATGCGTTGTGTGTGTGTTATGTTTTGTTGGAATTCATGAAATGGTTCTTCAATGTCGATATGGAGTCATTTAATAGCCACATGTCAACGCCGTCGTCTATGTCTGCAAACGATGTAGACGGAATTAGCCCAATAAGTGATGGAGTACAGTTTTACTAAGTTCAGTGAGTGATTGAGTGCAACGTAAAGTTAAGTGAGTAAAACGTGGCACTTTGTAAAGTTAAATGACTGATCACTGTCGAGTTGGAGTCATTTAACGGCCAAATGTCAATGCCGTCGTCTACGTCTGCAAACAGTGTAGACGGAATTAGCCCAATGAGTGATGGAGTGCAGCTTTACTAAGTTCAGTCAGTGATGGTGTGCAACGTAAAGTTCAGTGAAACTTTGTAAAGTTCAGTGACCGTTGAAACAATTAACTCCAGAGTTAAATGATTAAAAATTAAGCAAAATTATTTATTTATTTATTGCGTTTCAAGCATCATGCCTGGAAAGAATCCAATTAAAGAAAAGAATGAACCGTCTTTATTTTTACTTACTTTATCGTGCTTATTACGTGAGTTGTTTTCATTTTTCGTGAAATTGTAGGAGAATACAGACATAATATTTGTTTGGATGGTCGGTCGGTCCAACAACAATCATGATTATAACAAAACTGTATGTTTTCCTTTGGAATGTTGACACAATAAATGTTGTTGCTTTAGCTTTATTCCCTTGCTTCCCATGTTTCTATTAACTATATGTTTTCCTTTGGAATTAAATGATAAATAAGTAAGTAATATTTATAATTCTCGTAAAATATGCGAATAAAAATTTATTTGACCATTTATAAATAATGATGAAGTGTCCATTTATTGGTTTTTTATTTTATTTTGATGTAGTCCAATCATAAGGTTTTTTTTTTAAAATTCAAATACACTTTTTATAATATAAAAAATGCAGTTTTCTTTTTATAACAATTACTCTCATAGTATTATAGAAGACCCCTTGATTAGTATTCTATAAAGTTGAATGTGTTTTCATATGTAAGCGGTAAATTTCAGCACGTTAATTGCATCAATTACGGACACAGCAAAAACCGTGTCGATGTCATGCATGAATGTTAGTCAAATTATTTAACGACGAAGGAATATATGAAAGTTTAATGAAACCTACCCCAAGTTTCCATGAAATTGGGCTCCATCACATTGTTTTTCACGTGATTTCTTTAAGTCACTTTCATTTGGAAAGTCTTATCAGTTATCACCTCCCCACAAACCATATATACCCAAGAAATAGAGTATATATCAAATATGTTTCAATACTTTTTAGCACAAAACCATGCACCACATGTTTGTATTGTCAGTTCTATCTCGTTTGTCGTGACTTTTACTTATATATTTTTTTTTCATGTATAAAAGCTTTTTGAGAAAGTTATCTCAATTATTGTTTGAAAACTAATTTTTTAAAAAATTTCTTATTCAAAAAGTGTTTATAGAGGAAGTCGTATTTGATCATTTTCTTCTAAAAACTCTTCTTACTGAAAAAAAAGTTTCATAAAATCAGTCAAACTTGAAAATAAATTTTAAATTTGAGTTTTTTAGAATTTGTATGAAACACGAGCTAAATATACAACTAATAACGAATTTCTAAATTAATAAATTTCAAACTGTTTTATGAATTAATTTAGTTATACAAACCTAATTGACACTTATGGTTGACAATTTTGGTGTTGTCAAAATTTGAATAATTAATTTTAAAAACAGTTTTTGAAATTAATGAATGTGATATTATCAAGTAAGCGTTGTTAATCAAAATTATCAAATCAAATTGTACAAATAGCGTAGCATGATTCATGTTTTATGGTTGTTTTTACTTTTTATTGAAGTATCAAATACTTTGTTAATGATAGTGGAGTGGGAAGGGTAATAGAATTCCTGTCTGTAAAATTGATTAGATGCATACAGGAACAAATATTTTAGAGGGAGTAACACAACGGATTGACCCGACCGACTAAAAAGGAATCGAGCATTAAATGAATACACTTTTTTTAATTCAAGAATGGGACCCTCTTTTTTTCCTCTCTCTTTCTTTTTCTTCTCCATATTGGCCCAAATTCAACACTAGTGGCCGAACTAATCTTGGACTTTGCTCGCCTTGGGCCTATCCTACACTGGGGGTATCTTGGACTGGATTCACTAAAATTTTACATGTTTTAATTTAGATACACCTGTAACTATCAAGGGAAAATTACACCCAATCCTACATTTAAATTTTCAACTTCAAAAATAAGATTATAACAATTTTCTTTCGAAAATTAGATTATAATTATTTTTTAAATTTAAAACATAAATAACAATTCCCCATCTAATATCCAAATCCCAAACCCTAATATATTTCCTCAATCCACCATACCTCTCTCTCCCTCGCACTTCTAATCGTCGTCCGCTAAGTACTCTCCCCCCCATACCATGTCCCAACTAAAGTCCAGTAAGTAGTGTTGGGACCTTGTCGTTCGCAGTAACGGAACCCAGTATTACTGTAGCAGCAATGTTTGACGTTGTTGCGAACTCACGACAGCGCCAAAGCTGTGACGAACTCGTAACAACGTCGCGACGCTTCTGTTGCAACAACCCTGCGTTGCCCGAATGTGCACCTAAGATGGAGCACGACTTGTGGGCAGATGCAACATGCAGTACTAGAGAAAAATTGGGGTTGATTTCAGGTTTTTTTGGGTGATTTCTTCATACTCCAACCTGATATGCTTAGTTAGAGTTTTGTCGTTGTTTTCCTTGTTGGTTGGTGGTTTGCTTGATTTCGGTTTGCATATGGTGGTTGTTAGTGGTGGTCATGTTGGCTGTGCTTGTGAGATGACGGTGCTGGTGAGGTGGCGGTCGGTGATGATGGTTTGTAGGTGGCATAGCATGGGGTAAGGTGTTTGTGACCAATAATTTGATTAATTTGTGACCAATAAATAATATGTAATCAATTATTTAAGAGCGTGACCAATAAATTGGATATTTTGTCAACAATAAATAATACGTGACCTAAAAATTTGAGTCATGACTTATAAAATTTGCGACTTATGATCGATAAATAAATTGTGACCTATTAAATAATTTGATTTGTGACCAATGAATAAATTGTGACCTATAAAAAAATTTATTTGTGGCTATAAAATTGTAAAATTTTTTATTTGTGATCGATAAATAATTTATGGTCAATTAATTCGATAATTTTTTACTAAATAGTATAAAATTGTGACTTTAATATATTTAATTAATTATTTCATAAATAAAATTTAATTAATATATGATTTTTGAAGTTTTAAATCTTGTTTCTTAGTATTAAAATGGACCATAATCTCTTATAAATAAGACTTTTTCAACTATCAAATTTACTTTAAAAGAAAGATACGAAGCTCTAGCAAATTGAATTAACAATTTTAGTTTTTTTTTTTACCCATTTTAAAGATCACTACGTATAGCGAAACATTTATTTGAGCTCATTTTTTGGAGTAATAGTTCTATGATAGTGATTGATTTGGAAGATGTATGGTTAAAATGTAGAAAAAGATTAAATTTATATCTTATCGGGAGAGTGTATAAGTAAAAAAATAAATAAATTGAATTGACTATCAGAGAGTTAATACCCTAAATAGTCATCGAACTTCGCCAAAAGTTTATAGGAGGTCACCGAATTTAAAAAATACCCTAAGTAGTCACCGAACTTTGTAAAAAAAAAATTTAGAGGGTCACTGAACTTTAAAACTTACCTAAATAGTCACTGAACTTTGCCAAAAGTTCCTAGGAGGTCACCGAACTTTATAAATTGAGACCCCATACATCAATAATTCAGTAATCTTTTAGGAAATTTTTGTAAAGTTGAGTGACTATTTAGGAAAGTTTTGACAAAGTTCAGTGATTATTTATGGAAGTTTTGAAATTTAGTGANTTATAAATTGAGACCCCAAACATCAATAATTCAGTAATCTTTTAGGAAATTTTTGTAAAGTTGAGTGACGTTTTAGGAAAGTGTTGACAAAGTGCAGTGATTATTTATGGAAGTTTTGAAATTTAGTGACCTCTGTGAACTTTTTGTAAAATTCAATAACTACTTAAGATATTTTTAAAATTCGATAACCTCCTAAAATTTTTTGGCAAAGTTAAATGACTATTTAGCTGTTAAGACAGGCTAAACAACGCCGTTACAAGCCATTTTGTACTGTTAAATCCCAAAATTATTAATAGGACGTAAATTGGAGGAATGGAAGGGGCTGTATCGTCGTGCATCTTCTGCCAAATCGCCCGCTCTACCACCTCCACCACTCTTCTCCACAAGGTCAACCCCCAATCAGCTTCGCCTTACCCGCGGCGGCGCAAAGCTTTTATCGTTTCAAAATAATGAATTCTGCGCTTTTTATTTATGCAGGATGATAGGATCGTTGCTTTTCAAGATATAAATCCATCTGCATTCAGGTCTCTAATTTTTCACATCTTCATTTCTCTTCAGTTTATATGTGTATTCAGGTCGTTGCTGTTGATTAATTTCTTCCAAAGTCGACGTTGAGTGATTATAAATGACTTTTTTTTGGTATTTATCATTTTTTTTTTCTGTTTGTTGAAACGAATTGGCTTTTTGTAAGATTTAGTCTGCTAAATGGTGCTAATATTGGCTGAAATTAGTTGGAAATTGAATGACAAAATAGAATTGAAATAAATATGATTATGCAGATTATTTAGAAAGCTAAGACCTAAGTGTACATATTCTGTGGAGGTCCAACAATCAATTTCCTTTTGGAAAATGGAAAAATAGGAAAGAAAAAGAAAGTAGCTTATCATGGACGCTTGTTATTTGGTTCATTAAGAATCAATTTTGTTGCTTTAGCACGTTTTCCATCTCCACCTTTGAATACTTTTGGTACTTACATTCAACTACGAATATTCTGGCTTGAAAGCAGATTTCTTCCAAATGACTAATGAGTTCAATGCAACCTCATCTGGAACACAGACTTTTGTGCTAATGGCATGACGAAAATATGTCTTACTGAAATGTGATGAGTGCAGTATCTGAAAATAGTACTCATAAACTATTGATAGTATGGAGTTCAGCGACAGGGGCAGAGAATTACTCACCCTAGAGTGGATCTGCAAGAACTTTTTCATGTTTATTTCTTAGCTTTTCCTGTTTTGCATTTGAGTGTTTCATAACTGTGTTTTGGTAGTTATGATCTACAAGCTTGATTTGCTACAATAAGGAAATGAAGATATTCATTAGTAGTTGGACTTATATGACAGATGATTAGTATTTTCTTGTTTCTTGGTCTCTTTTCATCATCACTAGTTCTTGATCTCTTTTCATCATCATCAGTTCTTGATTGATCATCGTACATACTTGAGCATTTGGTATTTGAATTAGGAAAGCTTAACGCGATGCATGCGATAGCCTTCAAAATCATACTAATGTCCCAGGACCATTTAGTTCATAAAACGGCTCTTTTTAGTACCAAAAATATTCATTCTCGTAGAAGCATTCTTTGTCGTAGGAGCTTTTTAGCCGTTCGCGAATACTATAAAATATTTTGTTATTTTGTGTTGATTATAGAATGAATACTCATGACACACCATATTTTATGGGTCTTGCTTTTGTTCTTTGGATGGAAAACCTGGTTATGTATAGACATCTTATCATCTTTTTCGTTGACAACATTTTGTTGGCATCTAGGAGGTTGAGGAGAATTTTCACTAACCAATATTTGTCTACTTGATGGAAGTACAATTCATCATCTCCATGACTATAATTTTAGTGTACTTTTTGGCATGACTTCGTTTTGCTTAACATTTTGATTTCTTAAACAACCTACTAAGTTCTTGCACCAGTCTATTCTCTGAAATAGGCATTACTTGGTGATTCCAATAGAGCACATTCCAACAGTCAAAGACCTTCAACGGAGGTCTGAAGACTTTTTATTAGGTAAACAACTACCTGGTCCTTTATTGGTTTGGAATCTCGCTGTTACTCTGCGGACCCCTTATTTTCATCTGGTTAATTTCATGTCCTTGTAGTCAGCCACATGCTAAATGTGGGCCAGAATCTAGTGCAAAGAGACGCGCCTCACGCCAAGAGATACAGGTATTCTTTTCCAATGTTCCAAAATAGATCTGTATCCTTCTTTATGCCTCCACACTTACATGTGTTTGATTTGCAGAACTCTGTGTTGATATATTCTAGACACGCTATAGGGGCTTTAGTTATTTAACATTGGGAATCCAAGATTTAATCAGTTCTTCATTTGATGGCTATGAGATTCTATACTGAACCTTGTTTGTTTCTCTATTTATATCTAAAATCTTCAAAGGGTTTATTGATTGATTTTTAGAGACTGATATATAGCTCTGAATGGAAACAGATCTGCCTTACTATCAAATTATCATTGTTTTTGGTAAATTTATTCACGTAGAACACATCCGAATAAGAACAAGATGTTGAAAGAAGTGGAAGAAAGACGAGAAATAGAAGAAGAAGATGTTCAATATCAAAGTCTGACTATTATAATGCATATACTCCTTTATATATGGTTTAAACTAGTCTAAATAAAATAGGAAAATACTAGAAAATATATTAGATTAAAACCTAATTATGTGTCCTAAAATAAGTATCCAATGTGGCCATTTAGAGAGTAAACAACTAATAAAATACTAAAAAATTATTAAATAAAATCTTAATTATGTTTTCTAAATTAAGTATCTAAGTTAAAAAGTAAATTAAATAATATTTCTACTAGAATTTCCATAATGTTTTCTCGTTTGAAAGAACTTGACTCCGACGAGATAGGTTGCAACTTCATTCTCCAAGGAGGCCAATTTGTTGTCCTGACTCTTGATAGCAGTAGATGTGTAACTCATATCAAGGAGGAAGATCTTTGTTATTGACTACTTAAACAATAGATTGGTTTTTGGAAGTGAGGAAAAAAAAAAAATCCAACCTTAACTTTGTGGCACTGTTGTTTTTTTAAACATCTATTCGATCTTGAATTTTTTGGACATTCAGTTTAACTTTTCTGATTTATTAGATTCGGTTTTCATCAGCCTCCATTTAACAGTGTCAATCATCTACACCTCCACTGTTTTGTACTTCCCTTTATCCCCAGGTAAGCCTCTTGTTTATGGATAAATACTCATGCTATCTGTTCACAAATATATTTTTCGTTCTTCTTACCTGACAAATATTCACTCTTGCTCTATTTTTAAATTATTGGAAAAGATGGAAATGCGTAAAATACTCTTCTTTGGGACCTTTTGGAGGATTTATTGAAGCTGATAAATTGTTGGAGAGGATAAAGCCATTATATCCTCTTTGATGATCTGTTCTCCAATCAATTTGATTTCCAAATGTGAGTCTTTGCACACCCAATTTTCCAAAATTATTTCCCCATAAGATTTGATAGAGATTGTGATTTTCATGTTATGATGATTTATCTTCATATTGCAATGGAATAATTTCTGCAGGAAAGCCTTTCCAACCGTGAATTTTTCAAGATTTTTTGCATGACAAAACACTTTGGTGGTATTCTCGAGGTAACTGTTTTTTTGTTCTGAGAATAAGGCAGGTCCTTTATCCTCTCTGCTGAATCAGTGTTGTGAATTCAAAATGCTCCATAAAAGTACCTCTATCCTACTAGGGTGTTTAAACTAAAACTGAATTCTCTTTGGTTGTAATCTTATATTAGAAGGTGGTTCAGTGTGATCGCTCAAGATCTGCGATATCTATCTGTATAACAATTAATTACAGTATCGTAATTATATATCTGAAAGTTTCAGTTTTTCACTATCATTTTTGCTGCCAAGCTGTTCTAAATATGTGTGTGTGTGTGTGTGTGTGTGTGGGAGAGAGAGAGAGAGAGAGAGAGAGAGAGAGAGAGAGAGAGAGAGAGAGAGAGCATTTTTCCTGTAATCTTCATTTTGTGTTAAAAGTGCAACTAAACCAACTAGTTGTACTATGAAAGAACCATCGATAGTACAAACGTGCACATAGTTGGCTCTTCCTCTCTATGAGGCCTCGTCATTCTGCTTTGAATTATTTATCCTACTTGCTATAAAGTTTATGAACACATACGGTTCTATATATGATGAATAAAATACAATCAAATTGGTCATATGGCTGTTCTCCACATAGCAGGGATGTGCTTGTTATAACCAACCTAATCCTCCAAAACTAAGCAAGAAATAAAATTACTTCTAGTTACTCACGCTTAGATTTTCAAAGACAGAGCCAAGAGTGGCCCATTTAATTAATTTAGGAAGATTTCACATTGCGATCTCATTGTTCAATTTGGGATTAACAATAATTATCCGGTTTGTCGTTTGAAGATCATGCATGTTGACTGTTATTACTTTCGAGCACTCAATATCATGAACTGAAGGCAAGGTGGGTCGCAAGATTTGGATTTCTTTTCTTTGCTGGGAAAGAAATTATGAAGGTGAAAGTTTTTCTTAATTTGTTTAGAATTCCTTCTGTTTTTTTACTTTACTACAATTTGGGAATAATAGTACGTTAAGAATATTTGCTAATTGTTTGTCGGTAGGTATACGTATCTTCTACCAGTTTTTCTTGATAAAGTTACAATCTATCTCAACATGAGTAGTTCTATTTTGTACTGGATTATGATCTATTTTTTTCTGATGCCTTATTATCACTGTAATAGGCCTGTTCTTCGAAATATGCAGTATCTTCAACTAAAGTTCGCTAATGCCTTGGGATGCAGTTTGAAAATTTGCCTCTTCAGTGCTCCTAACGACAACAAATCGTTTCCTGGTTCTCCATCTTACTAGTTTACACCCACTAATGTAGAGTAATCTGAATTTTTTAGCCTTTTGTCTTCTAATAATGTTGGGCTTAGCTATCAAAGTCCGCCTGGCTCATTTAAAAATAATAATCTTGAAATCTAGATGTTCTTTTGAACTTTAAGCAAATCAAATTGCTAATTTATGCGTGACTCTGATATTATATGAAAACTTGAGGTTCTATGTTGAAAATTCAATTTTGTTTAATTAAATTGTTAACATGACAAGGGTGACAGGTTTT
Organism: Fraxinus anomala; assembly: GCA_903798345.1. NCBI lineage: Eukaryota > Viridiplantae > Streptophyta > Magnoliopsida > Lamiales > Oleaceae > Fraxinus > Fraxinus anomala. Next base: position 11,798 of record CAIGRN010100047.1, read on the forward strand.
TAGCAAGAAGTCCAACTACGATTTTTCAACGACTTAGGCTAATATCTTTAGTGGGCTTTTTAGGTAGTTGGGCAGGCTGCTTGTAGTTTTCAAATAGGTCACAATCACAATAAATGCATATAGTCACATATTAGTCTCAAATTATACTAGGTCACCATCACAAAGACACATTTTGTGGGCCATAATCTTGTATTTGTGAACACAAATCACACATTTAATGTCACAAAATATTTATTAATCACAAATTACTCAATTAACTAGTCGCAATTTTTTTCATTTCACCCGAAACATGAAACTGGCCGAACATATATCCTTTTTATTAAGTTTCCGAATGAAGTGGTTGGCCCTTGCAAGGTGAGGCTCTATCCTTCCCCTAGATTCCACTCTGGGTCAGGCTAAGTCGGACTCTGTCTTTTAGTTCTTACCCGGTTAATTATTGGAAGAAGTAGAATAAAGGGATTGTCGAAGTGTGTTAAAAACTTTATTTTTTAAATTTAAAGATATTACTTTTTAAAAACAACGAAACTCTTGAAGATGCATTTAATGCATCAATATTGCCATGCATGCTAAAATTAACTCGAGATTTTAGTTAAAAATATGTAATTTATAATAGTATATTAATTAACAAAGATAATATTAGATATTAAGCATGATAGAGCTATCCTAATAAGAGGATGTCTAATCTCCTTCATTAACCAATATCAAGATATGTGTCGTGGTTATAGATCAGTTTCTACAATTTAAGCTCAATTAGTTGCTCGAAAGGCAATCCTATTCAGGAATTCATGGATGTATTTTCAATTTTAACTCCTAAAGCATTTGGTTGATTATTAAACTTGAGTACTTAGGTATCCACTATAAATATTTTTTCGTGTGAACCTTCACCTATGTCATTCTAAAGTGATGCTAAGTTTGTGGATCATATCAGCATGAATGATGTATCATAGATCGAACAGCAGAAATGAAAACAATCAGTATTTTGATATGACTTTGTATCAGTTAAGTTCACCAATTATAGATAAACAATCTTTTAACATTTGTCACATGTTAAATTAGCTTCTCAAGCATATGAAATATTCCCCCTCAATGCCTCCGTACGAGTAAGGACTAAACGATCTCCTCTGGAGGCATCATTGCCTCACAAACAAACCAGCTAATCGGATCCAAGCCCCTCGTGGAACCGGATTCCTACTTTCTCTTGCTTTTTGTTAATCTTCACGCCATGAAAATTTCATTTTCTTTCCTTTCGTCTGTTGTAAGAATCTGTCGCGATCCATACATAGTTCGAACTTCGACTTTAAGATGAGTAATCTCAGCGAATTAGATGAGAGTTTTTACAAATTAGCCTTGGTCGAACTCACTATTTGGTATAACTATAAAAAGTCTATTTTACCCTTAATGAAATGGATTATTATATTTTGCTTCTTATACCCTTATTTTCAGAATAGTTTTAATTCAGTCATGTCTTCTATTTTGAATTTCGTTATATAGTTACATTCTATGATCTAACATATTAGAATAATTTTTTACATATTGTTCAAGTTTTTCATCAAATTTATTATATTCTTTAGTTCCTATGTCGGTATTTTCTGATTTATAAATAATATATTTTATTTTTTCTAACATTCTTTTTAATAGATTATCTAAACTTTTAATAGTATATCCTCGCATAATATTAATGTAACCATGGTAATAATATCAGAACATATAAACGTAACTAAGATATGATTTTTTTTTAAACAAAGCATAAGCATGATAATCCCTGCGATTCTCTTAAAATTTTAGAAGAATTCGTTCTAATTTTAGCAAAAACTAGTAGTTTTACCTTAACTTTGATCTGGTTCCTTATTCTCAAAAATAAGTGGCTTTCTGAGCTCTGAATCTGCAACCAACTCCCTTCAACGGCTTTCTGCCTTTACGGGATTACTGTAATATCAGATATTNAAAAATAAGTGGCTTTCTGAGCTCTGAATCTGCAACCAACTCCCTTCAACGGCTTTCTGCCTTTACGGGATTACTGTAATATCAGATATTTGCTCTTCACTGTATCACTTCTAAGAATATTTCCTAAACTTTGGTTAAAGAAAAACTTTATTTGATACTAAAATAAGAAAGAAGTCTTCATTTCAGATCTGTCCAGAATCTATGGGAATAAATATTTAGAAATCCATTTCTATCTTTTTAGAAGTTGGAATGTAAATGAAATCTTTTTCTATTAAAAAATTGATATACAAGATTTTCAAGAACATAAATTTTTTGGCTATCTCACAATTTGAGTGCTCAAGAGATTGTGTCTTTCTTCTAGTCCGAAGGCATCTATTTATCCTACTACATGAGGCTTAATTACAATGTCTCTTACATCATTGCTTACGCAATTTCCACCAATAATTTACATAGTGGTATCCATTATTTCATTAAAGGCGCACTAGCCTTGGTTATATTGTCTTTATCCGGAGTTGGTAAGATTCTTTTCATAGCGGTAGGTCCATCCTTGTATCTGTCTTCTTTATTTCACATCTTCTTTTTTACTTTTGTTGGCATGTGGGGGCAACCTCTCAACTGTCATGACTTTTGGATAGTTGTGGGGTTTCTATTGATTTAATGAGTATCAAATTTCATAATATATTCTTTTAAAAGTGTCAATTTTTCCTTTTCATTATTGTAATGAGTGTATATCCTTCATACTGGCATAAGCATTTGAATTTTTTATCGTATAAATTTTTTGTAATATTGTATAAAACTTTCATCCCT
>CAIGRN010100049.1:471-16570 GCA_903798345.1 Fraxinus anomala
AGGTCCTTTTTTTTTTTTTTTTTACGGAATCTTAACAAATTTTCAATTGTAATTTTTTTGTATTATTGTTACTAGCTGGATGATGCATAGTTTTAACTACATGATTCTGAAGAAGTTATCGACCTGTTACTAGTACCTTGTTTTGAAAGCTGTACCTTTATTTGGCAAGACGAATTGAGTCCCCTCTGGCGTTATCGATTTGTTTTCTTCTTTTTCTAATTATTGTTCTAACTTTCAATATATGAAAGGGGGTATGCGAGCGATTTACGGATATCTGGGGAATGACTTCCAGGCCTTGATAACTAGGAGAGTTGATTCTTTGCTAAGTGTGGTTTGTGTTTGGGATTGGATCAGGTGGTGGAGATACTATCAACTGTTAACCCGTCAATTGTGAACAGTTCCGACGAAGAAGGTTGGGCACCTTTGCACACTGCAGCGAGCAGTGGCAATCTCAAAATTGTGGAGATTTTACTCAACAGAGGTGGACAATTATTTAATTGTAGTTTTTTTTTTTTTTTTAACCTGATATTGGATATTCCTGAAACAGCATTCCAACTAGTTTTAAAGAATTAAATCTTGACAACTGTATTTGATTTCTATAGAAGAGAATAGACATCCTTTTAGAGGATCAGGATGATAGTGATTGTGGAGAAGTGCAAGGAAAGTGGCGAGAAACAATGAAGATGAGCTTTATGTATATGTGAAACATTGAAAGTGCTAATTAATTAGACTATAATATTATTTTTAATCTGTCTGAATTCTGAAGTATTTAAGCTAAAGGAACAAATAACTAGTAACAGAGACACTACACTATTTGTGTGCTGAAACTAATCAATGAAATTCGTAAAGGAGGTCAATACGTAATCTAGAATTTTCATTTACATACTAATTTATGATGATATGGGTTATGAGCTCTTCTCTCCGTCAACACCGTAGACTGCGTGGGAGAAGTCTTTGCTCTAGGGCGTTCCTATTAAGGGTAGTTAACCTTAATTTAATGTTGTCTGAAGTATTCGTTATTCCTTAAATTTTTTAGTTCTGTTCAACTGTTTTGAAGCATTCCTTCAATCTGAAAATGAAATGATGATGAACAGGAGCTGATGTTAATTTGAAAAATGATGGTGGTCGCACTGCCCTGCACTATGCTGCTAGTAAGGGTCGGTTAAAAATAGCTGGACTTCTGGTTTCACATGGTGCAAAGCTCAACCTGAAGGATAAGGCTTGTATCTTTATGCCTGATTATTGATTTATAGCACAATATTCTTAGAGAGTGTCTGCCTGAAGTTATTTGCATTCGGATGTATTCCTTTTACTTACACAACACCCACAAGCATGCACATGGATGTTTGCTTGCATGTGCATATTTTCTTGTCTCAAACGCAGTTAGGACATTGATGTATCTACCTAGGCTGACTTTTGAATAACTATTCCTTGCAGGTTGGATGCACCCCATTGCATCGTGCAGCTAGCACGGGGAATGCAGAGTTATGTGAATTCTTGATCGAGGAAGGAGCAGAGATTGACGATGTTGATAAAGCAGGTCAAACTCCACTTATGGATGCAGTGATATGCCATAACAAAGAGGTAACTGTTGGCATATATCATCTTTCATAATTAAATTTTCAAGGTCACGAAGTATATTTCTAGAAGTTCCTATGATATATATTAATAGCATTGATACTTGTGCGAACTCTTATTGATATCTACTGCAGTTGGCCTTGCTACTCATCTTTGACTGTTTGAATAAGGTCTTGTCAAATTAATTGCATTGTTGCAACTAGCTGCTGCTGCTGCTTCATCTTATCTATTTACAATATGGAACAAATTTCGACTTTAGATTGCGGCCAATTGGGGGTGGGGAATTTTTGGGATCACTAATTTTGTTTACAAATAACATCATATCCAAAATTTGTGTTTTTCTTTTTCCTAAATAGCATTTTCCTTTAAATCAATAGAACTCATATCGAAAATTTGTTTCTTTCCTGTGTTATTTTATATCAATCTACAAATTAGGTAAATGACTTCTATAGCAAAACCTCCCACCTTGCCTCTGCGCAATCACCCTGTCGCATAGTTATATAATATAGTTCACAAGCTTAATCAAAGCTTCTGGAAAGAGGGAGGATGAAAACTCCTAAAGCTAGCTAAAATATCAAGAGCTCTGAACCACAAAACAGACTTATCTATCTTGTTTAATAGGGAATTGGAAGCTTTCAATGGCCAAAATCCCATGCATATCTTGGTCGGACCAACCCCACCAGCTATAGATTCAAAATTTTATTAGTACAAGATGGGGTTCAGGCAAGACGAACATCTTCCTCGGATGTGATAAAATAAAGAAAAAAGGTTGAAGCTTAGAACCAATCTAGCTTGGTAACCAACTCTTAATAGCATATCCCGGAGTGGGTTATTCTTCGTTTTCTCCTTTTTTGTGGGAGGGGTTAAATTCGTTCCTTGCCTAACTGTGTTTGGTTCGCAGGTAGCTCTCCTTCTTATAAGACATGGAGCGAATGTAGATGCTGAGGACAAAGAAGGATACACGGTTCTTGGTCGAGCCTCGGCTGATATACGTCCAGTGTTAATTGATGCTGCTAAGGCCATGCTTGACGAATGAAGAGCTCAATATCAATTGACAAATACATCTGCGGGAGGAATTCTGTAAATGACTGGTATTTAGATCTGTTTTCACAAAAATTTGAAGGATATTGTTTGCAGCGCCTTATCGATTTCTGATAGCGGACATTTCGGGATCGTGTTATCACCGGATGAATACAGGATTTAATCAAGCAGATGTAGATCATTTTCACATTTTTTCATAACTTTTTCTCTACGTTTCAACTAAACATTCTCTAAAAAAGGCACTTTTTAAATAATCACTTTTACATGAGCACGTAATCCTGAATACAGAGATTCTTATCCAGTTTCGTTTTATTTCTCTTATTGGCTAAGCTATATTTGATCTCTAAGAGAGAATTATTAAGTACAATTTAGATAGTGAAGCAATAATAAAAACATTTTTTTGAGAAAATTATCTGCAAATTACTAGTTGTCTCATTAATTAATGGATTGAAATCAAATTAAAGTACAGTTATCCAATTAAACTTTGCTCATTGAAATACAGAGCGAAAGTATAATTATTGCGAACAATTATTGTCGCAAATGCACAATAATTATCAAGTACAAATCCATATCAATGTTGAGTTCCAAATTAATTCCAATCCTGGCCGAGGGTTTTGGGAATGTGTTATCTCACCCTTCTAGCATGTTTGATAGAGTGAATTAGATATTAATGGATAATGTTGAAGAAGAAGAAAAAAAAATTAAAATTACATTTCATACCGTTGGCTTACATCCAAATCTACGTACCAAACTTGTATTTTGTATGCACATTTACCCCGAGTCTTGAGCCGGAATATTTACTCTCGTGCTGATTTGCCATACAATCTCTTTTTTCTCTACATTGCTACTGAAAAGGAAAAGGAGGCCACACAGATCGACAACCGGTATGGCGACTTTATTCTAAATCCTTCATGATTTCTTTTTATAAAAAAGGCGGGGCAACGCAAGGCACGGGGTAAGTAGAACCTGCTTCTAACAAAACATTCCACATGTTTCACCTCTCTAAGACGACAAATGCACAACTTTGAACCAATGTTGTATCCAGAATAAATCAGATACAAAACACAGTGTGTCGAATTATGAGCTACAATGACATTTACAAAGACAATAACTCTAGGAAAGACGACCTCATTCCCGAATATCCTATAACAAGTTCTTCGGTGTCTAATTTCCCTCGATGAATTCCGAATCAATATAGTTAAAGCCTTTTTTCCATAATCAGGTTATTGCAACAGGGGGAGGACTACCTGCAGGGCATCTTTGTCGACGGGGACGTCTAGTTGTCTTCCCCCACCCTGTTAGGCTTCTATCCTCCAAACCAGTTTCAATTTTGTTAATTGGCTGCATCAATGAATTGCAAACTGGAGAGGGAATAGTTGGGGTTGTTTCGACCACTGTTCGTCGCCTCCCCCGAGCACCCCCGTTTCTCGTGCTATTCCTTCTAGTCAACCCAGAATTCCAAGGATGCCCAGTAGCTCTCATCAGGCCTCCGAATGTCTGAAGATCCTCGGTCACCTCGTGTCTGTATAATGATGCCAGACCAGGAAGAATGTCCCTTTGGAAGTCCCTCCGCTGCCTTCCTCTCCTCGCGGGACCCCTCCGAGATCTATTTGGCAATGAATCACGTACTATTTCTTCGACCTTTTGGACTTCAGGAACAAAGGGTTTAGGCATGTACTCTTCTTCTTTTGTCTCTATCAGTTGCAAAGTTGTGACCTCAAAATCATCCATCTCCTCGAAGAGATCCCGAATTGGTGCACCATCCCTGCTTGATTCTTTGCTCTTGAGTTCAACTGCACATGATGAAATAATATCTACAAACCAGAGCAGGGGTTCTTCCAATGAAGCTTCAAGTAGGGGGAAAAGGTTATCTTCTGCTAGAGTTTGCTGACTGGAAGATGAGATGGCTAGTATAGCTTGTGCTGCATTTCTTACAACTTCATCCTCTATTTGTTCAGCTTTTTGTTCAGAAGATAGCAACGATGGCTCAACCTGTATATCTTCTCTGGACGGGGCATTGTCATCCTCACTCTTCAGAATAACTGGGGCTTCTAGATCTATTTCGAATGATGTCTTTGCAATGGCACTGTTGCTTGGAACAAAGGATGTGCGTTGGTCTTCATCATCAGCAAAGGATGCGGGTGGATCTTCATCATCACTGATACAAGAGTTTAAATCAATAAGATTTCTCATACAGCTACCTTTTGTACGTATTTTCCTCTCTGCAATCTGTTCTGCTGCTATCTGCTCATCAGACTCACAAGCTAGATTAATATTTATAATTCCATTTTTTCTTTCATTTGTGGAAATTTTTCCTTCAGGAGGGCAAATACTCGAGATGGAAACACGGGATGATGGCTCAGATGTATGAACACTCGGTATTTCAAAAATGGGAAACCCCAGAATTTTCTTAATATTCCGAGTCTCGTGTATGTTCACAATCTCACAATCACTTGAAGCTGACATGACGGTTGGAGGAAATGTTTGATTAAGATCTCTCGCTGTTTCGCTCTTGCAACATAGTGGAATGGAAGAAGCTTGAAGGTTTGCCAAACTTCCCGAGAGTTCTGAACTGGTATCGGGAGCCTCATTTTTGTAGGATAGCTTCGATTTGAGCCAAGGCCATGTTGACACGTCAGCAGACTTACTTTCTTCATCCATCTTATTGAGATCTTGCAGACAAGTTGCCGCATTTGATGAGCTCTTCAAAACCACCTCATTCAAGTCAATATCTATGGCAGGCTTCCTATCCATATGAGTCGAGCCTTTCAGAAACTTCTCATATCCATGATTAGTAGAATGGTAAAATGCTACATTATCACCCTTGCTGCAGTTAAAATAATCAATGGCATCGGAAGTCAAGTGAACAAGTTCCTTGGGTCCTGATATGGGGCCATGGTGAAATCCATTCCGGGATGTTACATCATTTCCCAAGCTCGGGTTCAATTTAGAACTAGCATTAACTTTCCATTTGTCTCCAAATGTTCCTTGGCTTGTTGTAGCAGAGTTGATAGATGCTGAGAATGGGATTATCTTTTGAGTAAAGCAACTTGTGGGCTTTGCCGAGTGAGACCATGAATCAGTAAAACCCAAAAAGGGGTATGGGCCAGGAATCTGAGATGCGACAACTGGTTCTGAATGGTTACTATTGGAGTGATCTAGACTTTTATCTCTCCACAGATCTTCCCTCCTATGACCAGTTGGACATATTCCAGGAGGATGACAAACCTCGTTAAGCATGACATTTGCCGGCTGGGAAGGTATAGGCAGCTTCTCGTTCTGGAGACCTTTAGGTGCAGAAGCCGGATTACTTTTACTGGATCCTATAAAAGAATTGAGTAGTTCACAAATCCATCAGCATCCATATAAAGAAACAGACAGATAAAAAGTTCAATTGCATCTACAAACATGATTAAAGTAACGTAATTTTGCATAATTCTGTAACACAAAACCTACTTTCTTGAAAAGTTGAGATTGGTAATATTCCTTTGAAATTTATTTCGGAAGCAAGTACCGCCAGTTATGATGAGAGTTTAGATTCTACACAAACAACAGCAACAAACTAAACATAGTTCCCAATAAATTTGAAGTCAATCACAGGAATCTTTTTCCGCAACTCCTTATGGTTGATGTACGAAATCTAAAGCAATTAGATCTTTAGCAACTACCATAGGCTAATTTTTTGGTAGCCCTCCCTGTTATGACTTGTTAAGAGAAGATTGTGTCTCTTGCAAGAATGAGAGCCTCTTTAGCTATACACACCACACAAGTCATTCTTTTCTTAATTTACCTCAACCAATGCCACTTCCTCTTGTTGGCATATAGTCTCATTTCTTATCTTATTCATTTTAGAATGACCAAGACGTCCTTATTAGCATTCTCATTTCTCAGACGTTTTTGTCCTTTATTGGGCCAACACTTGGAACCACAACACAATTGATCTAATCACCTTTCCATGAAAATGGACTTTGAACTTAACGGAACCTTCTCATCACACAGAACAAGCTAAGAATATAATTAACATAAGCTCAAAGCTGATATAGAATTTAATTATAAAACAAACTGATGAATTTTCTGCAACTTTATTAAAACTACTTACCTGCTTCGTATACATGGGAGAGCCACCCCCTCTCTTTGAATTCACTCTCGATAGATGAATTTATCAAAGATCTGTTATTGCTATATATGGTTTCTCCCAGTACACGTACAATTCCTGCACTTGGTTTAGGTGACAGATCTACACCTTTGGTCTCTCCAACATTTGAAGTACATCTAAGAAAATCAACAGATAATGGAGCCATTACTTCTTCAACGAGAATGGGTTCGTTTAGATCAGCTAACCCATTAGATCTCCTCAAAGAAGAACTTGAAGCTGAAGCATCTCCACCGAAGAAAAACTTCCTACTACTATCAGGTGCAACTTTTTGAACTCCATTAGGTGTACAACTCAAAATGTCAGATACGTTTCTGTCCTCTATGCGTTCCTCCCCATCTTCAGTATCAATATACTGATCTGCTGGAAGTTGAAGATCGAACAACTTCTTCCTCACCTTAGAGGGTCTTGAATCAAGTGCTTCAGAGTCCTTTGGAGAACACCCGTGATGGAACGGAAAGTGTCCAGTGTGCTTGTTATTACCATAAGTACAACTCGGAGGAGAGTTAATAATTTCAACTCCCGAAACAGATGTTCTACCATAACCAGAATGCAACAAAGGAATGCCAAAAATTTGCCGTTTTCGAGCATCTTCTGATAGCATTTGAGGTCCATGCAGACTAGACGATGACGATGATGGTTCCATCATTGCCCGATGTTTATGTAGTTCATTCTTTTTTATTTCTTCCATCATGTTCCTTTGAGTTCTGTAAAGACGGTGGAGTTCATAAACCTAGATAACAGCAAAGATTCCACTAATCAAGCTTCTGTTACACTACTGAATTGTTATGGACTGAAAGGACAGACTCCACATAGAGCATGTTTGGTGAAGCTTAAAAGGACTAGATTTTGTACTGAAAATGGAAAAATAAAGAAACTTTTAATAAACTTCATACGTGTTTAGCTTGTCCACATCCTCTACACCAAATGAGAACATGACAAAATATAAGTGAACCAGCTGGATGTTTTAGAGCAACGGACATAATTACAAAATTAAACCAAGTACCTGGTTCTTGAAAATTGCTTCATGTTCAAGTATTTTCTGCTTTAATGCATCCTTATCATACCCCAGATACCTGTCCGTTACAGTCCTCGGCACAAACAAATTGCAACACTGCCCATTTGTTAAGGTCTTGTCTCCATAAAATAAGGGCCAGCTACTACTGTTAGAATCCTCGTTAAGATCCCTCATGGAATAATATCCTGGCAAGTAGCTTTCGCAATGCACTTTTGTTCCCATTCCTGCAGAGGATATTCGAGTAAGAAAAACAATTCCGAAGTTCTGAAAGAAATGGAACATTTGTTCCTTTTTTCACATTCCGGTATTTATTTTCGTCCTTTTTTCCAACTACTAAGGTAACTTAGGTTTTATCACTGACAATAAATAACAAATTAAGCCACATACCCCATTATTATTTTTTTATAATGAAAAGAACATAGTATGAACACTTGTACTACTGGTAATAGAAAAATGATCTTCTTTCTTTCATCGAAAATAAATGAGGCAAAGATGTTTCTTTTTATCAGACAACTGAGATCTATGTCAATACAACTCTTCTAAATGTATTTATGCTACGGTATCAAAGATTTGACAAACTTGGCATAGCTGCACCTACATCCGAACATGAACCAAAGGAAAGATTAACTACGATAACTTATTGTTTATACAAAAGGTCGCAATCTAGTGACTGCTTTGATAGACTTTCCATTTGACTAAAACTGAGATGTGGGATCAACGAGTCAAGGATATGTACGTTGTAAGCGCCTAATAGAACCAAACCGTGAAGATTTCTTCCCCGGAAAATCATTTACTTATATAATCACGACAAACTAATGCAAAATGTCTCTTATATTCAAGTAAGACACTCCAGCCAACAGAATTAGTCCCTTCGAATCTACAGATTCGACTCTGTAATTTGAATCGATTGTTTGCCTCAGGAATAGATTAGAAAAAAAGTAAGAACTAGACCAAAATTGATATGGCTGCACATGGTATGATGACAAAAAAATATTCTGGTTGTAATTTCGGAAACTTTAAAAAACTGGGACAAATTTAACTTGCACAAGAGAAAGTTTTAAATACAGTTTGACTAATACAATTAGAACCGGAATAAGGCGGCAATAATTTAACATAAGCTGATATGCTACAGAAAAACGAATCATTGGGCATAAGTACAAGGAAATATTTAGATTCCCAAACCATTAAATAATTGCAATTATATTTAGATTGAATTCAGGTATAAAAACAGATCCTCTATAGAAATATCCCTCACCAAATCCAAGAAACCGTCACAATTAAATTAGCTACAATATTTAATAAAGCAAGTGCACTTCCAAACATCATAGCCAATAGAACAAATAATCTGAAAACCCCAAAATAAGTCATTTGAAACTAATTATAATTCAATTTATCAGAATCATATGCAAAATTCTTTGAAAAAAAAAAAATTTCTTTTCACAATTCATGGTCAAAATCCTGTAAATCTATAAAAACCAAGAAAGTAATAATAATAATAATAATAATTACCTCAGACCCACATCCTGGAATCACAGCTTCTCAAGAGACCCTCAAGGATTCAATCGTCCAACAGTGAGCCTCACAGTAAATAAGAACTTATAATCATGTAAAATTAAGTAATTTTTTCACTCGATATCTCCAAATAAACCAAGAAAAAGAGAAATAATTAAAACTGTCAAATGAAAATAAGTAAACAACAAAAGGAAATGTCTTGGCAATTTCATCGAAGAAGCTCAGATCCTCGTCAAACTCAACTAAAGATTGCAGATTTCGATCTGCTGGGCCACTCTCTCTCTCTCTCTAGAAAGGAAGTAACTTTAGAGAGAGAAATGAGAATAAAAGAGGAGAAAATTTGTTTGTAGAGAGAGAGAAGAGATCCCAGATAAGAAATCTTCACAACAAACGACCTTCTTGGAACAGTGACATCAAAATTTGTCAACATCCGGTCTCTTTTCATTCTCTTCTCTCTCTCCGTATATACACACACATATACATTTGTCTTAGCTGTACTTACTGTAATAAATAATTTATTGGTTTTTGAGAATACTAATGAAAATTCATCATTATAACGTATGACAGTGCAAATAATTATAGGGATAATATGGAAATAAGTTCAAAATATAAATATATTGATGTACGCGTGCACATGCAGTTTTATCCTTAACATGTTCGAATTTTAGAAAAATCAAATTAATTGATTCGCACGCACGGTAAAGGATCGAGAATTAAAAAAGTCAAATCATTAGAAATGATTGATTTTCGATCTGTTTTAATATGATTTGCACATCTCTAAGGGTTCTCGAGTTTTTTTGGACAAGTTGATCGAGGCGGTTCGATTTTGACATTGTTCATACATTGATGATAGATCTTATGCAATTTTACTGTAAATTACACAATTAACTTGACAATCTTGCTATGCTAGTTATTATGATTGAAAAGTGGAAACTAATATTTTTATTGGGGGTATTAAAAATATCTCTCAAGTCCTTTTCATTTTAATTAGGTTTTTAATGCTATTTAACAGGCAAGATGTGGGTCCCAATGCTGACAAGGGATAGGATGAGGTTTCAAGATTAGTATTAAAGTTGAATATCTTGTCTTAAAATTTAAGATTTAATGCAAATTATTCATAATTTATTTAAAAATTATTTCGAACACGCTATGTCACGCACGGGTTGATTATTATTTATCAAAGACGAAGATGTACAATGTTTTTATAGATGTATGCATCGAGATCTGAACCAAAAATCTGTATTTGTACTAATATTATGAGTGATTTAATTTACATTGTCTTAAATACATACATAATAGACTTGATGAATGTCGCTATCGAAATTCTATTTTTGTAACTTCTCTCTTCTTATGTACAAAGAAAGTTAGTTGCAGACCATAAAAACACAATTATAAACTTGACTTGGTGAAAATGAACTTTACGATATACATTTCTTTTAATTTGTAGGATCTAAAATTTTCAATTAACTCGTTCTTAAAACAAAAATCGATCTTAAACAAATTATGATTTTTATAATATATTATTTCGACCCGTTCAATAATTCTAAATCTTTTTTCTTAATCATTAATATTCTTGTGAACTTTTGACCTCAAAAGATCTGGTCCCAACCCATGTAGTCATTGTCATGTGAAGTGTGTTCAAAATTTCCAATTAGTGGAAAAAACTGGGAATTAACTTGATTTTAAGGGAGGCCCAAAGATAAGGGAACAAAAGCCTCTTTCTTCTAGAAAAATAAAATGTTCTTCGATTTTTTTAGCAAATTCATTTGTTAGCCTTTGAAAATAAAATAAGAATAATGCTGCTTTAACAGGTTCAATGACATGCCATTTTTTGAAACACCGACTTGACAGTTTTTTATTGACAGTTTTTGTTTCTTCTTCTTAACTACAAATGAAAATTTGACAAGAGTATATGTGACAAAGCATGTCATTGAGTCTGTTTTTCTATCATAATTGATAAAATAACTAGTACTATTCGTTATCGATATAGCCAATAATTGGCTCTCAATTCATTTTAGATTCATTATCAATAGATTGTTTGACCTCATAGAAATTTGTAGCCCTTAATTTTGAGGGCCCACTACTTTTAAACTAGCGACGAATAACATTATTCAATTATTCACATTAAGTCCTTGTTGGAGTTCTATTTTTTTAAAAAAAACTCATTTTTTTCATAATTTATTTCAACTATACATTCTCTTATAAAATAATTTTGCATATAAATTCAAAAAAAATTCTTATTTTTTATCTACACACTCTTTAAAAAATCCCTATTTTAAAACACAATTCTTCCAAAAAAAAAAATGGTTCTCAAATAGGGGCCTAAATAATCTTCAAGCCCTTGTTTGTCCCCAATTATAATGAGAGTTTTAGAAATAATGTATTTTGAAATAGTACTTTTTTGGAGAATGTGTAATTAAAAATGAATGAAGTTTTTTATTTATTTATAATATTATTTTATTAAAAAATGTGTGTTTAAAAAAAATAGAGAAAAAATATATTAAATTTTTAATGGGATGAAACACGGGCTAAATTACAGTATACTGGCACATGTTTGATTTAGTTGACTCTCAAAAAATAGACAAAGAATTATTCACAAAAACCATACGGGCAACAGCATTTGTATGGTGCATTTTCTGTCATTAATGAATCCAAAATTAATGAAAAATTGTTATTAAAAATTATTTCAATTTTTTCCTGTATATTTAGCATAAGTGAAAATGGATATTCAAATAATCAGAAGAAAAAGATAAAAGTCTAATCTAACCCCCAAAGACTCCTTTTATTTCGATTGAAACCCCAAACAAATAATATTACTAACCATACTCTTAGCAAGGGCAAAACTGGAAACTTAACAATGTGTTCGAATGTCAGTACATCTATCATTCAATAAAGTGCAGATAATTTTGCGGCGAAAATCCCAAATACCTTCCATGTCTTTTCAAATCCCGAGGTCGATTCCACCCACGAATCCTGGCTTCCATCTTTTCAAAATAGACCCTTATATTCCTATTAATATACGGAAAGACCCTCAAGAAAGTTTTATGACGGAATTAACCCTCAATATGTGGACCCCACCAGCCATTTTATATCATTTGTCAAATCTCCAAAAGGGTCTGAAGGGCATCTGCTTTTTTAAGAAACCCCCGTCCCATTCTACTTGCTGCTACTTTCCTCCAAGGAATTGTCATCCATATCCATATATGACCTTTTAGGCAAGGGTATATTGCATTTTTTTGCCCCCAACCTTTTTCGAAACGTTCAGATCTATCCCTCTCTTTTATTTTTGGCACTAATCATCTAAACATGTCGGAAAACAGCTGAAGACATCCCTATTTACGATTTTGTCCAATTTTGCTCTTAAGATAATAAGGATGGGTTTTAGTATATTCGAGATCTTCTGGTTATTATTTATTAAGCACTTATTTGAGCCCGACTTTTCAATAATAAAATTTTTTTCTCCTAACTCAACAAACATATATTTTCTTAATAAAATAATTTTACATACAAATCTAAAACTTGTTTCTACTTTTCAACAACACATTCTTCAGAAAAATCACTGTTATAAAATCTATATTTTTTTTCAAATAATGGGACTCAAATAAAGGCTAGTATTTATCTATTTTGCCGTGTTATTATTCTTTAATCCATTTTAAGTGAAGGGTAAATTTGTCTTTTTCATGCAAACTTAAAAGTTCATGAGGAGGGATGACTTCAAAGCGTTGTGGATGCAGATCGCCAAAAATCAAAAGTTGGGAAGTAAGAGTAAAATTCACCCTTTGGATGAATCAAATTGACCCAATCTCTGTTAATATTCTCATCAAGAACAATATTATAGTAAAATTTAACAAACGTGTCAATGTTCACACTAAGAAAATATATTTGACTTTGAGGTTCTTTGAAGGGATCCACTACAAAGAAGTTTCATGGAAAGAAGTTGAGCCAACAAAGAAGTTTCATGGAAGGAAGTTGCAAAGAAGTTGAGCCAATTCGAGAATCCAAACCTATTTTCATAAATGGCAAAAAAAACAACTTTCTTAATTTCGAAATTGCATCTCTTAATCACCTTAAATATGTAATCTTCACTCATTTTTATTCTATGTAACTAGGGATGTGCGTGAACCGTGTTGAATCAGTTTATGGACCGACTAATTCGGTTAGGAAAATGATTAACCCAAATCAAATCGATTTTAGTCCAAAAATCGAACCAAACTAAATAAATTTTAGACAAGTCGGATTATGCTAAAAAAAAATTTTAAAAATTGCCACGTCAATTTAATTAAAACACTAAATTTATAAGTTTTATATTATAAAAAATAATATTTGATCAAATAATTATATATACAATTAATAAATCAAAGTACTTTTCTGATAGAGGTGGATGCATGATTTTTGTTAAAGAGGGTCGAAAAGGACTGGAATTTGAAAAATTCATAAAATGTATCTATAAAATAAGTTAACAATGCAACAACAGTTCATATTTTTCATTTAAATATAAACTATTATCAACAGTAATTAGAAAATTAGCGAAAAATTAGTGACACGATGACAAACAAAGTACTTACTAATTGTGTAATTGCGTGAAATTGTGAGTCTACAAGTCGATCAATTGGCAAATTTAAGTTCCGAAACATGAATCTAAATATAGGACGAAAGTAATATAAAACGAAGGCTTTAAAATGTCAAGTAGTAAATAAAATTTTGAAATCAATCACACCTTAAAAGAAAACAAGAGTGTTACGTTTTTGTTTACAACCAAGTCAATGGTCACACAATATTATTTACCCCTAGTATATATGGAAATTATTGCCAAATTATTATTAGTGATAATTTATTACTTTTTACTATTATCTTTCATACAAATACAATGATTTTTTTTTTATTTTTTGTTTAACTTTTCAACCCAACAAGTAAAACTTAAACACAATAATTACCCGTTTACCACCGTGGAATAAAAAATAAAAAAAAAACGTAACAAAAAGAGAAAAAAAAAATCAGTTTAAAAATGGATATTGGCCCAATGCGGTAGATATGCTATCAAACAATCAATTTAACTTTCACAAAGCACGATTTGTTGACAATCAAATAATCATCAACCTTTTAATAACAACTTTTTAAAAAGATCTACAAATAAAAATTAATAAATTCTCAACTCACGATAGTCGTGCCAATCAAATCCTTACTCTATTAAAGTATTAATATTTGATGCCAAAATTGATGGAACTGTAAAAAAAAAAAAAAAAATGTAACGTCTACACCAATGACGATAAACATTAAATTAGATTTTTTATGCCAACTTATTTATCTAGGATTGAATGGAGGTTTGACATTGATCCACCTACACCTACACAAGTATATTAATACGAACAATTAAGTACACCAATGGCGATAAACAATTAATTAGACTTTTTATGCCAAATCCTCTCTTTATATCCCGTTATTGCAACCAATTTGCCACTCTATTACCTTCTCAACATACATGTGAATAGGAAATTTCCACTAAATTTTGCCAATTTTGCATTTCTCCTAAATGACAGTGTATTGTCTGTTCTTTTTCTTCTTAATTTGGATGAAAGTTGTGTTAGCAATTTACTTAACACGCACAACGAAATTTAAACAATATTTCAATTATTATCGAGGTTTTTCTTTTTTGTTTCTTTTTTTTTTTTAGAAAGAAACGATAATAAGAATTTTATCTCTATTGAATTCTGCAAACTTCTTTCCTTATCTTGAACAAGAAAAATCACGATATGCAATCTATAGTTGTCCAATTATCCAGTTTTCTAATGAAAATCTATATAAGGACCAATAATGAGATAATTAGAGTTTGTCTTTTTTATGTTATCAAGATAATGAATTGTATTGTGTATTTCTCAAAACCACCATAATAGTTTTTTTTTGTTTTTTTGATATCCAGGTATCCCAACTTACGTCAGACTATATCTTGGACCACTCATCACCGGCCCCTCAGCAATGGACGGAAGTAAATTGCGGGATATGCCTCAATTGGATCTCAGGTTCCCATCACCAACTATACACTTCGCGCACAAGGGATCCTCCTCCTCCATAATGATTGCTCCATACCAAATAAATCACCATAATAGTTTATTAATAGAAGTACAAGTGGATTTAGCTTGACACTAAACTAATTAATTAGACATGGCCCATTATTTAATTAATCCGATTAATTAATTTGACCCATTAATAAGTAATACAATTAATTAATTGCCCAACATTTGTCAATTAATTAATTAGTATATTTCATTCTTTTAGTTCTCATTTTATGTGTCGCCCATTAAGTTCCCGATTACGATAACTAACAACGTGAATTTTTATTTTGATCTAATCAAAATAAGATAAATTAAAAACCCTTTTAATTTATCATTAATTCACCTAAATTAATTAATTCACATTCATCGCCCTAAATTGATAATTAACAATGTGTCAAAACAACACATGTAGTGGAAAATGTCACATGATATGACAAATCAAACTTGTTCGTCTACCGTAAAACTATAATCTATTCGTCAATATGAATCGATCAATTACGAAATATGAAATGTGTATCTCGATTATCGATCATATCTTTCATCCCACTATTAAGTCAATGTAAGTCAAAAACTTTTTTAACTTATGAGTACACCTTGACCGAGGATTTTGTTATCAACTTAACTAAATGAAATGTAAATCATAATATCTTATTATCTAATAATAATGAATCATCTATTGATCATTATAACTTTCATATGATTCTTAATATATTCGAACAATATCGTATTAGCGACTCTTGGCAGAGC
>CAIGRN010100055.1:0-23406 GCA_903798345.1 Fraxinus anomala
ATCCTCTTACTGTACTGGTAGGTATAAGTTCATTGTCCTCATTCTTCATTACTGTGATGCCCCCTTTCTTTGGTACTACTTGTACTAGACTCAAATACTTACTATCAAAAATAAGATATATAATACCTGCATCCAAAAGTTGAAGTACTTCAGCTTGAACCACCTCTTTCATACTGTGATTCAATCACCTTTGATGCTCAACTGATGGTTTGAAGTCATTTTCCATAAGAATCTTGTGCATGCATAATGATGGGCTGATACCCTTGACATACTCTTCAATTTCAAGATTTTTTACTATTTTGGATCTAGAATGAACTAGGCATGCTTCCAATGGTTTCGTAAAATGTTCGTGTGCAACTGACTTTACGACCAAGTTATCTATAATATCGATCTGGAAACAAGAGTTAGATTCAAATGGATACTTCATTGTTTGGAAGACGTTGAAAGTGATTTGATCATCCTCCAGTCTCAAAATTAGCTACCATTTATGTACATCAATCAAAACATTTCCCGTAGCAAGGAAAGGCTTGCCTAAAATGATTGGAATATCTCGATCTTCTTCCATATCTAAAACAATGAAATCCTCGGGATAAATGAATTTGTCCACCTTCACCAAGACATCTTCAATAATCCCCATGGATGCTTTATGGAGCAGTCAGCTAGCTGCAATGATATTGTGGTTGTTTTGACCTCTCCAATTCTCAGTTTTTTGTACAAAGACAATGGCATTAAGTTTATACTTGTGCCAAGATCGCATAAAGTATGTTCAAAATATTTATTCCCTATAGTACAATGTATAGTAAAACTCCCTGGATCCTTGAGCTTAGGGGGTAATTTATTCTTAGAAGTGCACTACACTCCTCAATTAGCATCACGATCTCATAATCCTCTAACTTCCTCTTGTTAGTGAGAATTTCCTTCATGAATTTTGTGTAGTTGGATCCTTGTTATCCTCTTTCCTCCTTTCTCTCCCAATAGCTGCTTACTTTTGTGTGTATATAAAACTTATATATTGTATCCCGAAACTATGCCCAGAAGCTGCCTTTCTGCGTGAATAAAAATCTCTCTTTAGCCCCTTATTTCTGCTCATAATGTATGTGTAATATATATCATTCAGTGGTTCAATTTTTAGAAGCCCAAATTTCGGCCCAATTAATTTTGCAACCAATGTCAATTTAGTCCCCACATTTTGGATTTTGGCATTTTTTGCCTATTTTGCATTTTTTTTTTCAATTCTTCATTAAACATAAAGTTTTACCAACAAAATACAATATAAAATAAATTAGTTAAAATTTATTCAAAAGACAATAAAATATCATGATTTAGAATCTCGAATAAGTATAAAAACTACACTTATCATGCACTAAAGAACGAGGTTGCATTCTCAGCCTAATTCAAAATACTAAAATTGTATAATCAATAATTATATCATTCAACTTATTACCTCCAACGATCATTTCAAATATTCGAAACAAGATTAAAATGACCAAAATGTCTTTTTAAAATTTACATAAGTTCTCAAATCACGTTTTCTACCTGACTGCTCCTCCTCGTAATCACTTCACAATATCAATTAAACAATAAATATCAAATTAGTGAGCTCGGATGTAATTGTTTACTAGAAAATCCTTGAGTTTATGATCATGTCTATTAAAAACAATTCCATATTGCAAATATATGTCCCCGATGTTTCACGTTAACTCCAAAGGCATAGAGATACAAAAATTCAACGTGTGCGAATTTAGAAAATGCAAATTTGGATGATTTTAGTGCAAAAAAATTGAATAATGTTATCTAGCATCGCGAATGCTAAAACATTAATATAAGTGACAATACATGACTAAATGAAAAGTAAAATTAAATGATTCATTTAAATAGATTTCTCATGTTAATGATATCTAAAACAATATTTTAACATATATTTAATAATATTATTATAAAAAAAATTGATTAAATAGTCAAATGCTACATTATGCAAATTTTAAAACTGCAAAATTTTGCCATTAGTCAACTAAAGCTTTTTAGGCAGTCGTAGTGGCACTTAGGGGTCAAGCTTATTTTCCATTCATCCAAAACGTTTAAAAAATTCACCACCGTCCATGAGTCTTCCATGAGTTCCATGGTCTTAAGTTCGCCACCACCGTCCACTACTCCGCCGTGGCCATGAACCCACCACCGTCCATCCCCACCGTCAATGTAAACATTTCTCACAAAGTGAACACATCCAAAAAGATGCAAAAAAGTGACTTTGCATCAAGTACAATTTGACTTCAGCCACGTACAAACTTATATAAATTGACTCTGCAAAATTACCCCCACCTTAAGATTCAAGAAGACAATTTTCTTGTTTACAGAGTATTTGTTTATTCGAAATCCTTGGAATATTACGAAAATTCCTAATCATTTGTCGAAACATCGTAAAGGACTTTTTGATTTATCCATTTTTAGTTCCCATTTAACTATTTAATTACCAAGAAGAGAAGAAATAGAAGCAAAGACAGAACTGTAATTATGCAGCCTTCGACAGTGACGAAAGAACCCACAAATCCTTCTCGTTTTGTATCCGAATTGGGTTCTTTTGTGTTTAATAATTCGAGGCTCAATCGAGATGGGAACTCAGCATTTTTAACGAACTACTTGTATTTTGATGCAAAAAGGGAGCCAAAGGCTTTGGCTTCACTGAGTTTGAGCACCAAAGGTTCTGCCTTTAGGTTTAGAAGAGCGTTGAATCAGTTTAACAGAGCTATTAAGTTCCATTGTGAGAGAATTCCACTTGGTTTTGCTGAGTCTCGGGTTAATTCTGAGGAGAATAATGGGTTTAGAAACGATGGGAATGGGGTTTTGGAGAGCTCGGAGGAAGTGCCGGTTAGTGGTGATTCTAAATGTCCTAAGAAGGTTTTGATTTTGATGAGCGATACAGGTGGGGGTCACAGGGCTTCAGCCGAGGCCATTAAGGCTGCTTTTCGTGAAGAGTATGGAGATGATTATCAGGTTTGTCCCTGGTTTATTTGATTATATTTTCTTGCTTTGATAAATGATCAATTTGTTTGAATTTGATATAGAAAAGATGATTTAAGACCTAATCTCTTGTTATGAAACAAAATGAAAATCACAATAAGCAATTCTATAACACTTAATAGTAGTTTTTCACCCTCGAGCCGTGGCAGGTTTTCGCTATGATGGAGAGGAAAAGTATAAAGCTTTCCTAGCATCTCTCACACCTTCAAAAGGCCACCCTATTTCTCGATTTATGTGGGGGTCTCTTCGTGCAGGGGACATGCTAATCTACTTTGTATAGTTCCAAGTTTGTTGGACGTTACTGAAGGGGCGAACTCTAAAATAATAAGAAAGGAAAGCGGAACAAATATCAAGAAAGGCTAGCGGGAATATTCACCAATATGCTACGCCTCCTTCAAATCCTTTATATAATATAATTATTGGTGCAACCTAATGCATGTATTGAATATCTATTACGATTAGGCATCACACAATCCAATACTATATGCAAGAACGAGGACAAAACACATTATGATTGCCATGTCTGTGCGTTGTGCTTTATACATTCCCCTTGCTTCAATTATCAGCAGAACCACACTGTTTTATTTAATTTCCTTGTTCATTTTGTTTTGTGTTGTTAAAATGTGTATGTTGCAGGTGTTTGTTACTGATTTATGGACGGATCATACGCCATGGCCATTTAACCAACTGCCGAAAAGTTATAACTTCCTTGTTAAACATGGAACTCTGTGGAAGATGGCATATTACGCTTCAGCACCACGTGTGATTCATCAATCCAATTTTGCTGCCACATCAACTTTTATTGCTCGGTAAGGCCGTTTCTTAATCCTATCTAATTGCCTGCACTTATCTGTCGACATAAATGGGTATAGTTGTTCTTTTGGGGCTAAAATTAAAAGTTCGTAAAATCTGAAAGAATATTACTGCTGTCTGGAGAGTGGTAGATTTGTTTTGCATGTGAATTCCCACTTGCAATCTTTTTCTTCTTAGGAATGATAATCTTAATGTTTTATATTAAAATTATATCAATTATTTCAAAACATTGCT
Source organism: Fraxinus anomala (assembly GCA_903798345.1). Taxonomy (NCBI): domain Eukaryota; kingdom Viridiplantae; phylum Streptophyta; class Magnoliopsida; order Lamiales; family Oleaceae; genus Fraxinus; species Fraxinus anomala. The sequence goes on from CAIGRN010100055.1 coordinate 4,066, forward strand.
GTAGGGTTGTCATTTGATGAAGATGATTGTACAACTTTAGGTTTGGTTGAACTCGAATAGTCTAATTTATTGTTTCTTTTTAATTATTCTGTTGATTGCAATTGAACCACGGATTCTGTTTTCTATACCCTTGAGGCAGAAATTGATTAGGACCTGCGTCTGTTTTGGCATAAATTGTGAACTGGTACAATGGCGGGAAATCCAGCCACCTTGGAGCTAGTTTTCACTTATTGACATGTATTTCATACGCCAGTATTCTGAGTAAAATTAATATTTGAAGGCTTGAATTTAAAGTCACCATACTTATTTGAACCTCAGTGATGAGTATTTAAGGTTATAAATCTATTTTAGTATTATTTTTATTTGCAATGAAGTTAGGAGATATTTATAAAACTGTATTGTTCAATTGCAATGAGGGTCATGGTTGTTGGTTGTCGATTTTAGTGGTCATTAGGCTACTACTGTGCTTGCAATTCTTTTAATTTTTTTTTTCTCAAGAATTTCTATCCTCTTATAAAATCCTGTTGCAAGTATATGACACGATCCTCATGGATTTTACAATTTACAAAATTATATGTAACAGATGGATTATAATCTTTCCTGATCAACTTTCCAATTCCTAGTTGATCCACTTTACCATAAATTTGTCTGCAGAAGCTTTTTATTTATAGAATTTATTAGTTCTCACTAGTTTTACTCTCTCTCCACAGAGATGTTGCTAGAGGATTGATGAAATACCGGCCAGACATTATTATCAGTGTCCATCCTTTGATGCAACATGTTCCACTTCGTATCTTGAGGGCTAAGGGTCTCTTGAAGAAGATAGTTTTTACCACAGTGGTAACAGACTTGTCCACTTGTCATCCTACATGGTACACTCAGCAGCCATTTGCTTATTATGCTATTTTTTATGTAGATTTGATTTATTTTGTCTTTATGTGTAGGTTTCATAAGCTTGTAACAAGATGCTATAGCCCTTCAGAAGAGGTAGCAAAACGAGCACTAAGGGCTGGTCTTCAGCCTTCTCAAATTAAAATTTATGGCCTTCCTGTACGGCCTTCCTTTGTGAAGCCTGTTCATCCCAAGGTTGGTTTAGTTTCTATTTTATATATAAGATAATGATTGGCTGTCACATCAATTGCATAATTGGTGTTTGAGTGTGTTTGCAAGTAACCTTCGGCATGGTTTCCATCCTTCTTTTGTTACTTTGGGGGTAACGTGTTTTAATAATTCAAAGCTCATAAGATTGCTTCTTTTTCGGACCCATTGTCAGCAATAAATCAGCTCGATCTTCTGCGTTCGATATCTTTTGTTTTTTTCCTTTTGATCTATCTGTTTTCTCTTTTCTTCCTTCCTCAAAACAAGAAGGGGGAGACGAGACCGTGACAGGAACAGTTTTGACTTGGATTGGTATGAAACGTTTGTGGAACTTTATGCTATGGTAATTTAGTAGGTCTAGCTTTTTATGTAAAATTTCTCGAGATGTGGAGCTTCTTTTGGGAGGTGGACTAGGGAAAGAAGATTAATTTTAGCATTTCTGTAATCTTTATGCATGACTTGATATTATCTCATTGTTTGCTGAATCATATCTTAAATTCTTCGAAAACCTTTTATACTCCCTCAAGTTTGAAAGTTATATTTCTACTTTTAGAACGCACTGAGGAAGGAAATGGGAATGGATGAATACCTCCCTGCTGTTTTACTAATGGGTGGTGGAGAAGGCATGGGTCCCATTGAGGCTACTGCAAGAGCACTCGGTGATGCATTGTACGATGAGGCTCACAAGAAACCAATTGGTCAGGTTCTTGTGATTTGTGGCCGCAATAAAAAGCTTGCCAACAAACTGCAATCTGTCAACTGGAAGATTCCCGTACAGGTACTCGTCCAAAAAACTCTTTCATTGCCTAAAGGAGCAAATACCATTTCAATCCCATTAGATGAGAATAGTTAATGGAATTGTAAATTACAGGTTCTATTGTCATGACTTACGGGAGAGTCGCTTTTTCTTTTTTAGGTGAAGGGGTTTGTCACAAGAATGGAGGATAGCATGGGTGCTTGCGATTGCATTATCACTAAGGTATGTTACTCGAGCCAGTTATTTCACCATTGCTTTTAAACTTTTTTCAGCCTGATGTTGCTATAAAGAAATCTGAAATTATAAAACTTGTTATCGTCCATTTGACACTATAGGACATGTTTAGTACACCAACTGGTTGCTCTGGATGTACAAGATTTTTAACGGTGTCTAATACATCTTAACAAACATGCCATATTGGTTATCTGCAGGCTGGTCCAGGAACTATTGCGGAAGCAATGATTCGAGGACTTCCTATAATTCTAAATGATTACATTGCTGGTCAGGTAACCACGATTTTCTCTGTTTTTTTTTTGTTTTTTTTATTTTTTTGCAACAGATGAAATTCTTCTCTCGGTTGAAACAGTTAACTCTTTCTTTTTATTTGATTAAAAAATGCAATGTAATTCTTGGTTAAGGCAAGTTGCATTTAATCTTTCACGCAGAGGAGTTTATTTGGATATTTTTGCAAAATCGAGCAGTCCTTCCTGATTGAACTGGTCAAGCTTACTGGTTCTTTTGCCAAACATGTTTTCCAAATTCACCTTTTTTACTTATAAAACATATTTCTTTAGGAAGTCTTAAAAAGTAATCTTTATGCAGAGCCAAACATGCTCCTATTACTGCAGATCAACTGCCTTAATAAGGTTCAGTATTATTTAGTTAGTAACCAGAGCATGCCACGGACCTATCGGGTATGTTTGGTATACAGTACTGAGCGGTAATTTCAGTGCATGTTTGGCAAAGCTTATAAACAATCATAAGCTGGTCAAACTCTATTTTTATCCACACATTGTAGGGCACACAACTTTTATCTAATAAATGCTTCTACTTAGGATCGTCAACTATTAACATGCCAATAAGGTCATACAATTTCATACTCAAATTTCTTCTTTAATACAGGAAGCTGGGAACGTGCCATATGTCGTCCAAAATGGATGCGGGAAATTTTCAAAGTCTCCAAAAGAGATAGCTAATATCGTTTTTCAATGGTTTGGTCCAAAACAAGACGAGCTCAAAGCCATATCGCAAAATGCAACGAGGCTTTCAAGGCCAGATGCTGTATTTAGGATTGTCCATGATCTTCATGAATTGCTTAGAAACAGAAACTATGTACCCCCACAGTACTGTGCAGCTTGAATTTTAATGTATAGATTTAGAATAAATAGAATGTGTTTTCTTGCCGAATGAACACATTCTTCTACATCCTTTTTCATTTAAATAATGATTCACTTGTTTCGAGGGAAAATAAGACAATTTTTCTCTTTTAGTTAGACATTATGATGAGTGTGTTGAGTGGTTATTTAGTGACAAAATAAATATTTTCCATTATGAAGGCATATCACAAGCAAAATTTTAAAAATTGAGATTGGAGGACATAGATACTACCCACATGAAAAATTGGACACTCCTAAAAGAATTTACCTTAAAGTCTTCATAAAAAGACTTGAGAACTTCAAGAGTCAATGCTTGCTTGTGTACAATAACTTACTATTTTTTTTTTAAAAAAAAGATAATTATTTTGTTACATTCATAACTTCGTATCTGTTTTTGCATGTAATTTGTAAAGTCAAAACTAATTATGAGATTGAGAAGTTATTAATTGCTGAATGTTTTTAAAAAGAGAATTATTTTGTTACATTCATGACTTAGGATCTGCTTTTGCACGTCTTTTGTAAAGTAAAAAACTGATTATGGGATTAAGAAGTTATTTTTAAATTTGTTTAGATAATTTTTTAAAGAAAATATCTAATTAGAAAAGTTTTAAAAAAAAATTGAACCATAGTTGATTTCTCAAGAAACTTTTTTACAAAAGTGAAAGTTTTGTAGAACAAGCTCTCAATACGTCTCTTCTCTCGTGTGTTATGGTCATTATACTTTAAAAATATCATTAAAGATAATATAGAAATTTTTATAACACATCATGTAAATATGGTAATCTTTCTATAACACATAAGGTAAATATGGCAAGAGTCTAAAATTCAAGGTTCTAGAAGGCATAAGATGTAGAGCTCAAGCATAAGACTTTACGAACTTAGGTATGTCCAAGTATAATAAGACGATTTCCTTTTACAATAATATTTTTAATTATCCTAGACCATTAAATGAATAAAACACCGTGTTACAAACAAATTTATAGAAACCTTATATATATTTAAGTTTTCAATAAAAATATGATTGTCAAAATCATAAATACCCAAATCAATAATGCGTTATTCGTGCAGAAAATGCTATGTTCATAAACAAGATTTGGAATAGGGTGGGGTTTTTGTTTAATTTATTCCCTTTTTACATTTTAGCATGTTTGAAATTTTTGTTAGATCGATTTCAAAATAAGAAAAATACTACTTGCCAAACAAAAATGTGCATGCTTTTTCTACCTACGCAGGGCATTTTCTCTTGTTCCCCGCGTCTAGGCCTAGACACGATTAATGGGTTTAAGCGAAAGAAGATGATTTAAGTGAAAATTCAAGGATAATTATATTTGCACCATATTTTAATTGAATGAAGGTCCCCAATTTTTGCTTATTTTTCATTACGTCCTAACTTTTTCTCGATGCACACCTTGTACATGATGAAGATCTCTATTCGAATAATTTGTTAACGTGCTTTGAATGAAGGAAAAATATTTTGTCAAACTTTTGTATTTATTGTTTACTTTGCTTATCTAAAAATACAATGGCCTAATAAGTTTTTTATGCCCTTCTAATGGATTTTTCAAATCGAATATTTCATTAGAGACAAAGTGTTTGTTTGGGAGTCATTTTTAGAGAATTTTAATTCAAAATGTAGCCGTTATACTATACATGGATTCAGAAAGCCACAATATTTGTCTGAGTGCCACGATGCCCTTTGTACTATGGTGTAGAGTGGGAGTGACGTTTTTATAAAGAAGTATTGAAATAAATCACAAATATAATTGGAGAATGCAATCAATTCATGTCAGGTTTTCTATGAAATTTATTGTATAATAGCATATAACGGCTGCAAGTTAGATTAAAATTGGGTAAAAATGGCTCCCAAACAAGCACAAAATATATTAATTATAGAAGGTGGTCAATAAGAAAAAGTTGAAAATATAAGTACGAAAATAAATATAGGATAATATTCACTGTAATTATAATAAGATATAATTAACAAGAGCTAATATAATCACCCTTAATTCAATTGAAAGGGTTGGCTAACAAGTAACAAGTCCCTATAGTAGTTATTCCGATATCCTCGATTGAAAATTCTTAAAAGTAATTTATCGTTAACATTAATATTTTTAAAACTAAAGACCAAAAAAAAGAAAAGAGGATAATGGGAAAAATCTCAAACGTCTCGTCATCGTACCTGAGAAACAAGTCCACATCAACCATTTTTCTGACTCTTGTACACGCCAAAACTCGAAGAATTCACGCGTTCAAAATTTGACACCTATTTTTGGGTTATTCTTGGAAATTCCACCGATGGGTCAAAACCCCAGAAACAATCTAACATTCAACACACTTCTTAAACGAAACCCCCAAATTCGCAATAGTTATCTTTAATAATCTCTTTCTTGAAGTAAAGAAAAACATGATGGAGCCCTCCTAACAGAAAACGAAAAAGGGGTAAAATATACCAGAATAGTTACGAATTTATTTATTTATCTTGTGGGTTTTTGGTTTTCGGTGTTGTATTGGATGATGGGTTGGAAATACAAGGCTGGGTTAGGGCTGATTGGAGCTTTTGTGCTGATATGGGTTACTTCTGCAGAGGTTACTCAGGTTAGCCTTATAAATTTTTTATTTTTATTTCAATTTTCTTCCTCCAAATTATGTGTTCATGCATTCATTTCTATATTATGCATGTATTTAACTTTTTTTTTTTGTTGTCTTTTTGTTTATTGAATTTAGTCAATTGTGCAGATTTTATATGATTCCTGGTTATATTTTCTTTAATTAGTAGTCTGAACAGTAGAGCTACATGCTCTGTGAATTCAAGCAGAAGCTTTTAGGATTTTGGGTTTACAAATTTCTGGAAATGGAATAGTTAGGAATAGTTTGGATTATTTTTCGAAGTGTCTGAATGATCAAGAAGTGTAATTATTATGCAGATCAATGAGGCATAGTCTCTTCCTTGCAAATTTTAGCAAAGTGAAGAAGGTGTACAAGGGATATTGCAGTATTTGCTGTAGAGACTATGGAAGTTATGGTTTTGATTGGATTTCTTGTTAACAATTCAGTCTTTTTTAATGGACGGGAGTCTCAAAAGAAAACACGTGCTTTAGATTAGCTGGAGGCAACATTTCCAAACTAATAGTGAATATACAAGGGATATCCATAATTATTCATATATCTTTTTCTTTTCTAGAAACATGTTGGAGATGTACTGTTTCTTGTTGAATAAATGATATCCAAAATAGACTGTCTAAAGTTGTTGAATCCCTGGGACTGAACTATGTTATCTAGAGAAGGAGGCAAACTAAAACTTAAGAAGTTTGAGGCTTTAAGAGCATCAGATATGAAGTTCGTCATTCCCTATATGTTTGAAGTCAGAAAAGATGAATTAACTAATTATGCTTGATAGACAAAATGGGACAGCATCCAGTGGTAGACCATATTGTTAAAGCTGCAGGTCTAATTTTAAGTTAATGTTCTATAATTCCTTTTGTAATATATTTTTCGATGCAAGGCTTAAATACTTCTGGATTCCAGAGTTAAATTTGACTTTATTGAAGTTTTGCAGAAAATTTTCACAGACTACAGACAGCCGTTTGCTCTTACATATCTGTGGATATCTCTAATGGTTGTCTACCTTCCAATAGCATTCTGCAAAGATTGGATTTCCAATTTACTGAACAGGAATCGGATTACTGAACTTCATGGCGAGGATTATCTTTCTAGTTCGTTGGTTGAGCTAGACTTTCCTTTCAGAGTCGATGAAACACAGTATGATTCAGATGGAGCTTTGAAGAACTATCTTGGGATGGACATAGATTTGGGTGACGCAGAAGCAGGACAACCATTGTTATTTAAGGATTCAGAAGATGAGGAATTTCACATGCTTGACAATCCGAACGGAGTCCGCTCATTGGAAGTCATTAAATGTAGCTTATATCTTGCTCCCATATGGTTTGTTACAGAGGTAATCATATGCAAATAATTTACTTTTTCTAATTAATACTAATTCAATAACACCAAATACAACTATTTTAGGAAATGTTTCTTTTATTAAATAATTATTTTAGAAATGTAGCTCAATGAAGTGATTGAATTGCTGAGTGAGTGCACTATCTGACTTTAAGGATTGCATTAAACTAACTATCTCATTACCATGTACCTCCAAACATTGGAAGAAAAAATGTCATTGGTTCTTTATTGCTTTGGTTTCCAATAAGATTGACGTTTATAGTCTTTCTTCTTGTTATTTGTTCCTGGAGTTTAACTGGTTTTCTTACTCTGATGTATTGCATGCAGTACTTGTCGAACTCTGCCCTGGCAAATACCAGTGTTGCAAGCACAACTGTCTTGACCTCAACATCAGGGCTTTTCACACTTTTCTTTGGAGCACTAATTGGGAAGGACTCCGTAAATGTTGCCAAGGTTACTGCTGTTTTGATCAGTATGGCTGGTGTTGCAATGACTGCCATGGGGAAAACGTGGGCACCTGATGAAATGTTTAGTGTCTCCGAGTAAGTCGAGTCAGTACCTTTTATCTGCAGTAAACTTTTATTTGTTGTTATGCACGTTTATATGCATTATTTACACTCATCTTTATGTAAAAACTGCACCTGCTTTTATTGAAACAGTCCAGTCTTGAAGTTATGTTTGACATTCAGACCATTTATATTCTTTTCCGATTTCAGAATTAATATTCAAGTGCAACAAAAAATGATTGCATGCCACTAAACATATTCAGATAGGCAGTGCAAGAAACCCGATGACTAAACCAGTTCCATCTATCACCAGAGCTAATCATAAGTGTCTTATTGGGGTCACGATCGTGTCGTTTTAGTTAATGTTTCTATTGGTAATCTTAATAGAGATAACTTTTGCCCCTTCTCATTTCACATAGGACTAGAAGGCATTCTATCGTCGGAGACATTTTTGGTCTTCTCTCCGCAGTGTTCTATGGCTTGTTTACAGGTAAATCTAAATTGTGGTTGACAAAGATTTATTAATTTTAATCAAACAGTTTGATCCAGTTAAATCAGTAATGCTGTTTTCTCGTCTCAATTGTCTTATAATTTTACGGTACTTTTCAGTGCTGCTCAAAAGATCTGCTGGATCTGGAGAAAGGGTTGATGTTCAGAAGTTCTTTGGATATATCGGACTTTTTACTCTTTTGGGTCTCTGGTGGCTTGGTAAGAGACCAATATTTGCTCTGTAGTTCCTTTCCAATTTGTATAGTTCAGGGACGGACGCTTTCCCACTTCATAACTTGTTAAAACTCAGATTTTTTTTTTTTTTCTTTGTGTTGTTTCTTCTTATTATTGTCTGTTTCGTCAAACGAAAGAATTAATCTTTGCTGTGACAATACTGAATCCATGTTATAATAAAATTTTCTGGTGTGGCAGCTTGGCCACTTAATGCCCTGGGAATAGAGCCAAAGTTCAGATTTCCAAGTTCAGCATCCACCAGCAAAGTTGTGGTGCTCAATGGCTTCGTTGGAAGTGTTCTATCAGATTATCTATGGTATCCACTCACTTCCTTGTGTTATATTTCTACGTTTACCAATTTGGACAAAAAAAATCTCTATTGTTTCTGATAAAAGGATCGTCTTATCCATCCATATTCGAAACACATTCCCTACTCAACAGTACACTGACATCTCTAAGTCGATCCTAATCTAGCCTTTCATAAAGTATTTGAAGATACTGATATAACTCATCCTCAGAACTTGAGTATTTCAAAGGTTTCCTTTTTTTTTTTAATTAATAAAACAAGGGAGTTGTACACATAGTTGCATAGTTATGTTCGACCAGCAGTAGTAACATGTCTGAACTGGACTATGAAACAGGGCGCTCTCTGTTGTTTGGACGACCCCATTAGTTGCGACGTTGGGCATGTCCTTAACAATACCATTAGCGATGTTAGCAGATATGTTCGTCCATGGACGGCATTATTCTGCCATATACATCTTTGGATGCATACAGGTATACCTCTTTTCTTCTTGGTGCTTATCACTCTCAGAATTTTTCAGAGTTCGACTGATTAGTGTGTTCTATTCAGGTGTTTGCAGGGTTTATTATCGCAAATATCTCGGATTTGTTTTCTTGTAAAAGGAGATGAAACTTAATCCAATAAATTTAACTTCGTAGATATAATGCGACAGGCACATAGAAAAAAAAAAAGAAGATAATGTGACAGGATATCTTTCTTATGCAAACTGCAATGAAATGTATTACTGATGCACTAAGGTGAATTTTGATATAAATCTTTCACATCTGAAGTAGATATGTTTGTATCAATAAATAAGCAAAGTCTGGATGAATAACGTAATTTTTTATTTTTTGAAAACTTAATAGTAATTAAAGGTGTAGTAATGTTCAGACGTCGGGAATTAACTTTTTACAATTGAAAATATAGAAACCCTTTGTAAAAGCATTAGGGAGTTATTTTTGGTCAATTTAGACATAAATATAAAGTCTGGATGAATAAATGTATTTGGAAATCAAACCAATTTTTTCAAATAAGTTAATGTATCAAAATCCTCCTTTATTTCTTTTGCTAAAAGATTTTGCAAAATTTTCACTAGCACGTAAATTAATCCCAGTAGTCATGTTATTGATATGCACGCTATTTATTTCATGTTCCTTAAGCCTGACAATGAGATGTGTTAATCATTAAAATGGTGATATTATTATGTAGATTGTATTATTGTAATACAAACAACAAAGACTTACGATAGAGTTTTTTCTCTTTTCTATTTGACTGTTATTTGTGGGTTAAAGTGTGCGAGAGAGGGAAATAATAAAAAGGAATCCGTTGTTAGCTTTTTCACTCTTCACTCTAATCATTTGGATTTTGATTTATTGTCTTGTTGAATTGGTAATTGGTTAATGAAGTAAATGAGACATTTATGATTGGGTGGTTAAATAGATAGTTTAATTTTAATTAATTCATTTTTTTTTAAAAAAGCAAGATAGTTTAAAATTTGATTTTTTTTCCAATAATATTTAATATAATTTTTTTATTAAAAAAATATTACTCTTTTTTCATAGATATTGTGCCTTTTAACTTAACATAATAACAAAATTTTAAGAATAATACTACATGTATTTTATGGTACACATAATGGCGTCCACTATATAATATAACTATACATATATACACACATTTATAATAATAATAAAAATTGGCGCCCCTATAATACTGAAGCTCCGTACGATTAATCAACTCGTGCAACCTTATGGTCGCTTTTGCTTATAACTAAAACAAAACTTTTGTCTGGATTTTGGTCTTATAAGCTAGTTTGAAGATTTATAAGTTGGATTATACTTATTATACATATGAGGCACATAATGTTGTCCATAATGGACACATGGTGCCCTCCTATTGGAGGGGGCGGCAAGCTTACTGCTAAAATAACTTTTACCTAATTTTAATCAATTTTTTTTTACATATACATCAAGTTTGACAATTTTATTGACATTATTTGATGTGACACATAATTGCCATTGATTTTAAAAACACTCATTCAAATCAATGATACATAAGAGAGTGTCAAATTTGATGTACAAAAATAATGTAATGTATAAGTAGATTAATTCAATTTCAATCATCAATACTTTCAATTTCAACGACATAGAAACACAATAAACCCAAATCCTTAAAAAGCAGTTGTATCCACAACCAAACAGCCCCTAACATCAACGTTGTATGCTCTGTGCTGAATCCCAAGTACAGTAGAATTAGATCTTCTCTACACAGCCGTCGAAAATCGCACACATACAGGACCCTCCGACTACTCACTGCCGGGTCGTAAATTCACCCAATCATATATTCCGACAGGCTCACGAACACGCTGAGTGTGTGAAACTCTGCATGATTACAGTTATGGACAAGGGAAAAGCTGTAATGGGCTCGGGCCGCAGATGGGCTGTGGAATTTACGGACAATTCGACCTCCAATTCCTCCCGCGACATTCCGGACCCCCCGGGCTTCACTCGTGCTTTCCACGACCCGGTAATTATGTGTGTTTTTCTGAGTTTTGCTTTTTTAATACACAGAATTTTAGATTGAGGTTTTGTTTCGACTTGTTTGTGTTTTATATGTAGGATGATTCGTCTGTGAGTAAACAGAAGAAGGATGCTGAAGCCAATTGGAAATCCCAGGTAATTTTCCCTTTGTAATTTAGTTTGATTTATTTCTTTTTCAATTTTATTAGAAGGATTTTGCTAGGGAGTATACGTGATATATTATAGATTATGAATTAATTCTGATGAAAACATTGACTCTTGATCTATTAAGGGGCTGAGGTATGTTGATTTAGCTTTACATTTATCTACTACCTGTGATAATTGAGGATATTCATATGGGTTGTGGTGGAAATAAATTAAAGTTCTTAACTTTTAATTTATTAATGGTTCATATTTTTACTTCATATTTTCTTGATTGGGCGGATTTTAATGTGAATATTTGGCTGGTACACATAATCTTTCTTCATCTGCTGGTCACAATCTTTTATGTGCTTTTAGTGAGTGAATTTTTACCTGGTAAAAAAGTTATAATATTTTTTACTAAATTAGTTCTGCTTTTATACTTTCTGTCGAATTATTAGCCTACTTATAAATTTACTTACTTTTCAACTTTCTCTTTACAACGTCACTCAAAATGATAACCTCATGACAAGATGACCTGCATTCTACTTGTGCTGATGAGTTCAATAAGAAGGAACAACTGTTAATGAATACTTCATATTCTGAAGAATTCACTAGAAAGCTATTTCCCCCTACTTTTTGCAAACCTTCGGATGCATTGAGGTATCATTTGTCCAAGTTCAACTGTTGTGAGAAGAGTTCAAATAATAGTAAGGAGCAGTTTCGGTTGTTTCATTAGTGAGTTTGAAGAAGATAATTTTTATTGTCTTGATAGTTTTTTTTTGTGTTTTTCTGATGCTGAGAAGCTCCTTCTATTAGCTATTGTACAATTTTCTTTTAATTTTTCTTCAGGGAATGAAGCTTTTGCCAGTGTCACACTAAATTATCTTTATTAAGAACTAGAGATCTTTTTATGACTCACTACATTTTTATGTTCGTAGCTTGTCTTTGGACGTTTTGATCTCAATCTGGTTTACTAATATGTTTATTTTACATGAATAGAAAGCATGGGAAGTTGCACAAGCACCTTTTAAGAACTTGTTTATGATGGGCTTCATGATGTGGATGTCAGGAAGCACGGTTCATCTCTTTAGCATTGGTATCACATTTTCAGCTCTTTGGCAACCCATAAATGCTCTTCGAGGGGTTGGGAAAGGTGAAAGTTATTTTTATGCTATATTACTTATTTTCAGCCACCTTTTCAATTAGTGTTTGTCTATTTTCAATTCACTTCAATAATACTTGATCATTTAAGGACCCATGTCCAGGGAAGTTTCATTAGTTCTCAATTGACATTTGACATTTACCCGTCGTAGAAAGCACGATTTAAAAATATCAATATAAGTACGTCATATTTTGCATAAAATGTATAGCATGAGTTCTTATCGGTTGTATTTTTTAAGTTTCTAGCAGTATGGGGGTGTGGCATTTCAAGTGCATATTTCTTCTGGGGTTTCTTTACTTATTTTATAAAAAAATTGTGTTTTCATTTTGTATATAGGCATTAGTACCTTTAGATCTTTAAGCTTTATGGTATGAATTTGCATAAATAGTTAAACTTCTTGTTGGCTCTGCAGTTTGCTCAGATACTATGTAAACCTGACAGATACTTGGGTTGACTGCCATTTCTTTTAATAAATTTAATTTTTTAGTAAACTATGAGCTATTCCTGTAATCCATTACTTTTAGTTTTACTTTTTTATGAAGTTTCTTTATAATATCGACATTTCTGTTGGCTTCTAATATTTATGTTTCTTCTATGATTAAACCATGCTAACTTTCATTGCTTTGATTGACAGTTTTTGAGCCTTACAAGGACAACAGAGTGGATCTCCTAGTGCCTAAATTAGTATTTATTGCTCTTAATTTGTTTGGTTTAGGACTGGGCATCTGGAAGGTTGCTTCCTTTTTAAAATTGGACAAGTCATTGTAAATTTTATCATAGAATTACTTCAATGCCAACCAAATTTTCTCTGTTGTTGGCAGCTTAATACTTTGGGTCTTCTTCCAACTCACGTATCGGATTGGGTTTCGTCTTTACCTCCTGCTCAGGTTCGATTGTTTATTTCATTTATTGCTGTAGAATGTCTTTGTTTTTTTGACTTCTGGGGAAAATGTAGAACATAGGATTAGTAAGCCAAGTTTATACCTGTTCATATGAAATTTGTGGCTGTAATTATAAGATCAAGTGTTAATACACCATAACCCTACAAGGGCAGAGAGTTCAAGAGATCGTGGAAAATATGACAATGATGAATCGAGTAATAATATGATCACTAAGTTTATAATGCTCAATGTCAGGAAAAAAGAAAAAAAATGTAAAATCTTTACAATTCTTGGTTCTAATATGACCATGAGGGTACCGTACATCCTGTTTTCTGAGGAATCTATCTTCAATCTTGATTTAATTTTGGTAACCGGAAGTTTGTTCTTAGAATTATATGCAACTTCAAGGCTTGTATACAAGTGGACTGATGAGGTCCCCACCCCAATGCATAGTGTCTTTTACACTTGGGTCCCAACTTTTTTTTTGTCGACACTTGAAGGCGTAATTTCAGTTTTTGTAGTGATAGATGTGGTCATGTTGGATGGTCTTGATCTAAATAGATGTATGCATGATAATTGTTTTCCTATCAAAAATAGATGTATGTCTGTTACTGAAACCTGCATTGACTTATATGCGTTTCTTGTTTTCAGGAGGTTGAGTATTCTGGTGGAGGCATTCCTCTTTACTGAATTCCTTCCACAGAATCGTGTTTTGAGTAACCTCATAAATGAAATGCAACTTTCAATTCGGATAAATGTTACTTAACTTATTCCTCCTTGTTATTTTTTTCTCTCACAAATTTGTGCTTGCTTCCCTTTTCTTCTGGCCAAATACTAGATGCTATTTAGTGGCCAAAACGTTCATGATCAATTTATAACTTTAGATGTAGCTTGATTATGATATGACGTCGAATTTTAAATGGGCAGTATGAAATTATATGTTTATGATGATTGCACGAATATTATGAGTTCATATATAGCCTAATTCATAGCGTTTCATATATTGTGTTACTAGATTTTGCTTGATATTGTTGTAAATTTTAAAGAATCAATTCTACCTGTGCTAAAGAAAGAATGAGCTACAAGAAAAAGTCAATTGATTGTTTGATTCAGAACTATTTATCTTAAAATCAACATTTAAGTGATTGGTAAATAAATGTGCTGTGTCAATATACAATTTATTGAAATGGACTTTGATTCTAACGATGTCCTTATTATTATTATTATCAGTGTGCTGAAAATCGTATTGAAATGTCGCTGATTTGATCGGAAAAATAGGGAATTGACTGGAATACCTTTTTGGTTTGTGATTAAAACCTTATAAATGAGAAACTAGTGAAAACCCCATCCATCCGACTCGTCGAACCTAAACATGTGCGACCTCGTACCTAGTTTAAAGGGTTTCTCGAAAAAAGAGAAAAACATTTTATGATGGCCAAGAACTAGCTTCTTTTGCAACCCTAACCCACTCTTTACACTATACACAGCCACCATGATCAATTAGCGGTAGATCTTGATTTGAGGTTTCGTTCCATTGTTTCTTGGGCAAACTTTGAAGAATAATAATAATCCAATTATATCTATTTATCACTCCCAAGGTAATTTAAATATATTGTAAGTACGATTCGATCATATTTCTAATATGAATTTATATATAAAGTAATGCATTCATGTATACGATTATCAATAAGATTGTATACGCCATACATGTTATTACTAACGTCTATTGTCTGTGTGTTGAAATTGTAAAATTCTAATTTATTTTGAACCTTGCAGCATTATAATAAGTAATTAATTACCTAATTGGCGGCTAATCAATTAAATAAGCAACAAAGAATGCAATCACAATCAGGAAAACCAAGCCTTTTTTTTTTTAATTCTAAATTATTATACTGATTATGTAAAAGCTTGTTTTTTAGTTCTCAAACTTTGAAATCATCATTTTTCGTAGAATTTCGTTCACTTCTTCCAATTCATTGAGTTTTACATAACAAACAATAAATACAAAAGTTTAAGTTATAATTCATGAAATAGCCCTATTTAACGACTTAGATAAATATATAAATTACACTTATCACCTTGGTGAAGTGCAATCTATGCATGATTGGAACGGAGTTCTTGATTTTAGTATGTTCTTGTACTTACAAAGACAGAGGGATGAAAGGTGGGAAACGAAGGGTTTTTATTTTATTTTTTGTTGGAAAGGGATTTTGAAGAAAAGGTGCATGAATACGGAATATCTCCATTAGATACGGTCATTATATGACGTGACATTAAGATTAATAAAGTAGTTCTTATACATTCGTAGCATATTACCTTCAACATAGATTGGTGATCATTTCTAATTAACGTAAATAACATTATTCGAGAATATGATGTGAAATCATAAAATAATGTATTGTTATTAGGAATAACTTAATCAAATTTTATTGTTTATTTATGATGGTGTTTTTATTTTACATTATGAAAGTTATTAATGTTCATAAATAGTACATATTGTTGTAAATGATAAGTTTATTGAGGAATGACAATTGTATTCCTACAATCCTAAAAATTATTACCATTCATAATAATTTCCTATAAATATGAGGCTTTGATTCTCAATTAAATATATACAAGTCTATTGATTTCTCTAATTTTCTCTTTCTTTTTTCTAATTTATCACACATTATCGGGAAGATTCTCTCAAAATCTAAGTGAATTAGTAAGAAGAAAATAATTTTTTTAAAAGTATAATCATCCATCACGTATACCAAATCATTTTGGTGACATGTGAAATACATATGCATTAATTTTCAGTTTTTTTTTAATATATATACATGTGCATTTTTTTACATATACATTAATTTTGTTGCAATCATTTCATTTGGATTCATGCTTTTGATATGTAGAATTCACGCCTTTAACTTTTGTGTATGTAGAATTCATTTTGAAGTTATTCATGCCTTTAACTTCTATATATGTAAATTCACGTGTTTGGGATTTTCTGCATGTTGGTAAAAAAATTTAGCAAATAAACGATTTAGTCAATTTTGTTAAGTTCCGTATACGAGGATTTTTTTCCTAATAAATGTTTGGCAATTAATTTTTATATTAGATCCTGTCTGTATGGTAATTAATATTTTTAGATGTTCCTTTATAAACTTTGAATTGATAAATCATCATATTGTTGCTTCTGAACTAGCAAAACATTATAATTAATATCCTAAGTGAATATTATTTGCTCATGAAAAGTATAAATTATAATTTTCAATTATAAGAATATTGATATATTACTCTTGAAAAAACAATAGTAAAATATAACTTGCCATTAAAATTTCATATTACAATTCTCATTCATATTTTAGTTAGATTTTACTTCTCGAAGAGTGTAATAATATAAAATATAACATAAATTATGTTCTTACTTCTAAAGAGTAAATCTTTATATAATTTATTATAATAATATTTGATTGTTTTTAAAGAGCATGAATTATAATTTTCAACATTCCAAAAAATTATTAATATATTGTTCCAGAAGAAGAAAAAATAATACAGATTAGTACAATTGAAGTATATCTTATATTGAATTAAAAGTTCAATTTGATTTTATTGTTTGATATGATCAGTTAGACTATCATGATCAATAATGATGTGAAATTAAAAATCCAAATAGATATTTAATGAAGAACCATAAGATTCTTCAATCGAATGAAATCCTATATAATGTTTGTTCGCTTTCATGATTTTTTTTTATTAATCACCACTCCCTAAAATAGATACTGAATTCCTATATTTTTGAAAATTTGGGCTCTATCACCTTCCACGTTAATCATCTAGATATTATTTGTATCTAATAGATTTGATACAAATATTAGATGATTGCATGATTTTCGCAACCTAAAGTTTGCAAATGTACTACTCAAATTATGAACATAATTTTCAAATTATACAATCAAGAGGGTATGTCTTATTAATGTTATTAATCCTAAATCTCAACATTTTAGTAAATGTTAGTTGGGATGCCAATTAATGATTTAACACTATTGTACGTTATAAGCCTTGAATTAATTTAATTGAGAATAAAATACTTCACATTTCTGTTTAGGGAAAGCCATTACATATCATGTCAACATCGTAGTTCACCCAGTGATAAGTTAACATATGGTCAGAGCTTAATTTTTCCATCAATTTTTTTCTATAATGCAATATATGTAAAATTGATTCGTCACAATGTAATAAGATAAAAAGTAAAGAATACTGAGAATAAATGATTAGTTTGAATCTTTATCTTAAATGAATGATATTTTATAATATAGTGAAAATGATTGTCAATTCGATTTGACAATTTTCTCAATATTAGGAGGATGAATTAAGAAGTTGGAAATAATGTAAAAATACATCATTATCTAAATTTTCGCAAAAGACAATTCAAGTCAGAAGTTCGAAGGATAATTCATTTAAATATATTTATTGACCAAAGAGATTAACAATATCACACATTAGATTTAAATGCTTCAACTCGAATTAACTCTTGGAATGACAATTTATTAATATTATATCTGATAAATTTATGGCACGTCTAAAACGTGATGATATTCGATTCTAATAAAAAATTAAGCAATTAGCAAAGATGATTAAATTAAAGAGGCATATACTCTTGATGATTATTTAGGCATAACAAGTTTTAAAACTCCAGAAGTGGTTCATGTACCTAAAATAATGAGAATTAAGATATCTCAGTAATTTATGTCATTATGGAAAAAAAAAGAATCGAAACAGAAAAGAAAAAGTTGTCGACAATATTTTTTCACATGATGTATTGCATCATATTATGAATATCGAGGAATCGAATTAAATTCATTGAAACACGTCGATCGAAGTAATGATTGGCCAAATAAATTGATGCGATCATACTAAAATTGAATTTATTCGAGAAACCTAAAGTTTCTAGACACGATCTTAGTAAAATTAAACTTATTAGAAAATCTGAAATTTTTGGATCTACAGTCTGAATACCTAAAGGTGTATACTTATACAAAATAAAATTAGAAAAAGTAAAATCATAATATGACATAATGAATTTTGCGAAGACTTGAATAAATAAATAAATTATCACATGGTAGATATAATCACAAGTCTTTATTTCATCAGCGTGATAGTGCATGAAATTTGATGTGCATATAATAAATGTGATTATAGACAATTTATCTTGTTTGGTCTTGATACTATATTGGAAGGATTTAGTATGCCTGAAAAATAATTTAATTGATATTATCGTGAGAGGGAGTAAATACATGTCATACTCATTTTTTCTTGACCGAGATTTTGTTTCATTGAATTTTTTTGACAAGATTTTTAATGAGACAACTTTTGTAGCATACTTCAAAAGAATAATATACTCTTTTTCCTTCATTATGAATTTTTTTCAACAAAGTTTTTCTTGATAATGTTTTAACGAGACATATTCTTTGTGTAATAAATGTCCATAACATATATGACATTTACCATCAAAATAATGCTTTTATATGTATGAGGCTTCCGAAGATATCAACAAGAGTTATTTTTCGAATTATCATGTTACTGCAATCATCAAATGTTGATAAATATCTGGTATGAAGACATTGTTATTTGAAGACATTGACGTACAAGATAATGATGAATTAATACAAAAATTAAAATCGGGGGAGCAACTGTACTCTTTTTCCTTCGATCAAGTTTTGTCCCATTGGATTTTTTGACAAGATTTTAACGATGCATATATTTTATAATGTGTTGTTCAATGGGGAGTATTGTAAATTGTTAGTTTATTAGTGAATGACAATTTTATCCCTACAACTCTAAAAAATATTATCATTGTATCCCTAATCATTCTCTATAAATATGGGGCTTGATTCTTATAAAATACATATAAGTCTATTAACTTTTCTAATTTTCTCTCTAGTTTATAACA
>CAIGRN010100064.1:0-23093 GCA_903798345.1 Fraxinus anomala
AAAAAAATTATTTAATAGATGCAAACACTAATTCTTACATAACTGAAAGAAACTACAGTGGAAAAAAGTTTTGTCATGATATGGACAGAAATATAAAATTGGAGAACAATTAATAATTTTGAGAAATAGTAATTCATTCAAATACAAAAGAGAAATGAATTTTCTTCGATAAGTAGATAAGAAGAAAATAAAATAAACTTAAAAGAGTATATAATTTGCTCAATGAAAATTTGAAATCCTAATTTTTAGATTTCACTTAAAAGATAGAAAGGAAGAATCAAATATGAAATGAAATTACAAAAAAGAAATAAAAAAAAATATACATTGATGATGAAGAACTGAAAAAACATTATATTTAGGGTGTGTTTGAGCCACATTATTTTGAAAAAAATGTATTTTGGAATAGTAGATTGATGGAGAATGTATGGTTGAAAAAAAGGAAAAGTTATTGATATGATCGAAAATATTATTTTATTGAAAAATGTGTAGTTGAAAATGGATAGAAGAATGAAAATGAAAATTTTAATATGTACCAAACAGGAGCTTAATAAGTAATTGGATTACCATCAATTTTCATGCTTATACAAAAGCAAAATATTTAAGGGCGAAAATGGAAACTAAAAGTTTTCCATATCCAAGTCGGAGCCGTTATGATATCATATACACTATCCGCTTTGGGAGGGCCTAGGCTCATTGATATTGTTGTTTTAATATAAATAATATAAACCAATATTGTTCTTAATCAAGTTTATGTTGGCGGTTTAGAATTTCAATCGTCACTATATCGTTAAATATTTCTTTAAGAGCAATGAATGTGAATTTTTTTTTGCATGTTCCTTCCATATCTTTGAAAATTGTTGACCTCAATTTTCCCCTATGGCTATATGATTTTCATTTTCTTAAAGCAAAAATTTTCAATTTTTTTTTCTTATTTCAACGACGGTAAATTAAAAAAGATACGTTGAATAATGAATAAAAAATAGTATTACATATCATCATTTTCTGAAGAACAAATATATTTAAATAGAAGTAATTATATTACTTAATATTATATTATAAACTATCACAAATTATACATGAATCATATTTCATTTGAAAATCAACTGGTTGAAAAATGAGAACCATGTTTAATACTGTAATTTGCAAAATTTACTTAATGCATGAAAAATTAAGAAGATTAAATAAGGACATAGTTGACAAAAACAAAAAAATTAAGGACAAAATTGTAAACCAAATTTGTAAGGATAAAATTGTTATTCAAAAGTTTCTCCTCAATTCTTCATTTTTAAATACTGTAGATTTGTGGAAAGTTCTCACAATGTCTTTGTTATGCATTTGTATATTTTCTTCTTGGTGGAGTGGTTGTTTTTTGTGTCTGGTCTCGGTGGTTGATCATTGCATTTAATTTGATTTTGAAGGTTGTTCGTTGTGTATGGAATGATAGATTTTAGTGGTTGTTTGTGGTAAGATATTAGATATCTGCCATTGTCGATGATGGGTTGGGTATGAATTCTCGTCGCGAACTGAGATATAGAGAACGTGATCATTTTTCTAAAGTTGAGAATGACAAATATTTGTTTTATTCTATTTTTATGATCTGAATAACGTTAGATTTTAAAAAAAAATTTGTCCGATTTTATATTATGATATATTTTAAGTATCATTTTTTTAAAAATTTAAAATCTTCGTTGATCATCAAACTTTTAAATCGTGCGACTTTAGTCGCCAAACTTTTTTTTTTTTTTTTTTTGCGTAGGTATTTATCAAACTTAAAATGTTTTTCTAGTTAAGTCACTCTTCATGGATTTATTAGTAAACTTAATATGTGTTTGGTGCATATTAAAATGAGAGAATGCATTTTTTTGAAGTGATGTGATGAGGAATTTGTGGTTGAAAGAGATGAAAAGTTATTGATATGATAAAAAATATTATTTTATTGAAAAACGTGTGGTTGAAAATGAGTTGAAAAATGAGAATGAAAAAAATAATGTGATTCAAACATAGGCTTAATAGTTTTTATTGAAGTATCGACATCTTACCTATATAGCCCTTGTTTGAGCCCAATTTTAGGGAAAAGTGAATTTTGGAATGATATTTTTTTGGAGAAAGTGCGATTAAAAAATAAAAAGAAAGTTTTTAATTTTCGTATAAAATTATTATATTGAAGAATACGTGGTTGAAAATGAATTTTAAAATATTTTTTTTAATGAAATGGGGCTCAAATAATGGCATAATTGCAAGCTACTATTTGAGAATAGTTACGAGCAGAAAGTGAAACCTCTTTTTAACACGAAAAGGCCAAACCAAAAGCATATTTAGGAGTAAATTAATTTTGAAACTATTGATTCGGATTTGTTCATGCATCTATGCAAATTATGGTGCCTTACATCACTATTAGGTTAATCCATTTTAACCAAAATGCAATAAAGAAGAAAACCGTTGCCATGTTCCGCAAGTAGACACACACTATCAAACAATATAAATAGAAAAAAGAATTAAAATATTGTCAATCATACAGTTATCTTTACTTTTTCTTTAATTTTATCCGGTAGTTAGTATTGACTTCAATTTTTGCACGAGTACGTGGTCATCAGAATCTCGATTATCCTCCCTCCACACAAGTATCACCTGCATAATGGAACATACCGTTAGAAAGCAAATATCATCGGTCGAGAAAAATGTCCAACAACCATTTGCACTTCGACGGTCAAATCAACCATCGAACGAAATAAAATATGAGTGCAAGAGAGGGAGAATGAATTTGGCTAGAGTTATAATGATTCATACCTTGTCGCCAATGACCATACCTATATATAGAGCAAAGGAAATGGACAAAGTTGTTTGTACAGATGAATTGTACATCTTTATAGATGATGATATAATAATGTTTTAACGATTGGATTAACTGTGTTTTTTTGTCAAAGATGGTGTGAGATCTTGTCACCTATAATTTCTGTAAACCAGATGATGAACTAAGTGGTACATGTAGCACTTCTCTTAGTGAAATGGGCCAAGTTCAAGTCTAATACCAAGATGTGGAGATTGCTTAATTTAACAAGTCAAATCCAATTGAATAATTGATGCCAAATCAATATACGTGAGGTCCTAAATCTTCGACCCAACAAATTAAAGCCATTACCCCTTTCTACAAAGAAAAAGGTGTCCATTCACAACTTGCAAAGAGAGACAGCTGTAAGGGGAAAACAATGAGTAGAATTGAATAAGTGAAACTCTTGTGAGCAATCATCACCATTTTGATTATCTTTTTAACCTTTTTTCTGTGTTCTGATTCCAATAGGCACCAAATGTGCGTCTCTACATTGAATCAATCTTTTTTTCTCATCGCCTTTCCAAGGCTTTATGATAGAAAGAGCAAATGGGCTACAACCCATATATTTGCTAGGATTAATTTAAATGATTGTAGGCATTGTGACTAGATTGTGGGACCACGTTGTACTATCCAACTCTTATAGTCAATGGTTACAGTTATTGATTTCAATTCTACAAATTTTGTAAGTGTTGGCAAGTTCTTGATCATTGATTTCAAAAATTGTTTTTGAAATGATTGGCTTAGATTTTGACAACAAATAGTTTGTAAACCAAGTTTGTCAGCCTCCTTTGTACACATAGCATGATTCCACTGATTTTTTGGGAAAGTTAAAAAGCTATTGAAAAGTTTAGGTAAACGTTAATAATTAATTATAATCATATATTTTTTGGATCTACTATTTTTATCAAGAGATATCTACTATAATTTTTATCAAGTTTCGAAAAACAACGCCTCAATTGTTTTGTAATTGTAATTATGCTCGCAAATAGAAGAAAAATCGACATGTTTAATTCGGTATATTGAACATGATTAACGAAGATATTTACTAATTGTAAAATCCTATATTATTAGTTGGTGCTGGACTGAATTATGCTAGATCAACGAGCTATTATGTACTCTTTGAAATTTTTTATTGAGACTAGCACTTATAAAGAGAGAATAGATTTCAATTATACATTTTACATGCAAAAGTATTTGATTATAAGAGGAAATCAAAATATTTCTATTGCAAAAATCTATTGAGCCGATCTCTTCTATTGTCAAGGTAATAGGTATGAATAGTCATCGCTTTTGAGTATCACTTTGTAAGTTCATTTAAATAATAATACCATAAAGCATACTTTTTTTACACTAACAAGAGAAAGAAATTAAAAGAGTCAATTTTAAAATTTTTGTTTTTACTTTTACTTTTTTCTGCAAAGAGATAAACAAGCTTGAGCCCATCGGTTTAGACCCTGGTCCAACAGGCGACAATGCGTGCTTTTTGACTTTCTTTTTTTTGAACCTTAAAGTTTGTAGGTCCAAACCAAAATCTCAAAACAAATTCACATTCTCTCTCCAATTTTCCACAATTGTTCATTGATAAATACGTTCATTTTAGATTTAACATTTTTATTTAGTCAAAAATTATGTAATCGAGTAAATATACTAAAGTCATCTTCCCATTCCAACTAGATGTTCTCTAAGTACAACTCGCAAAACACTTGAAATATTGACTAAAGTCGATCGATAGTCAACTTTGATACACCATATTTCAACATAATATTTGTGCATCGCGTTGGCATTGATAAGTGCGCATATATTTCTTTTCCCGACCATGCATCTTCTCATTCCCTTTGCTCAAGATTGTTTGGTTTCCTTGACTATAAGGAAAGAACATATACCCATCCAAGTGAACTACGTTTGAGGTAAACTTGGTAGTATCATCATTGCACGACCCTTATTCTTCGCGCTGCAAATATGTGCCTCCCAGGTTGCATATAGATTTCTTCAGTGCTGCGTCGAAGTTCCTGCTATCTGTAATTTGTCTACCTATTTTTCCCAATGTATGTTGAATGATGTTAGTTACAAGTCCAAGAATTCATATCACATGAAACATCAATGCTTGTACATGTTTGGTACGTGAAACTGAATAACATTGGATATAAAGGATTAAAGTGAACTCGCAACATTCTACATTTTTGACCCGTTCCCTCCTCGACTTAATAGTTAGAAACAAAATGGAGAAAAAAGAATCAAAAGAAGCCTAAGGGTGTGAACCTTTACAAGGAGACGATGAATCCTTCCCACTTTGCAGGAGCACATCCTGGTTGATGGATGCCAGTTGTGACAAATTCTGCAATAAAACCTCATGTATTTTGATTACTCTCTATGAACAATTTACACAGCTAAAAAAAAAAAAATAGTAGGTCAAGAATCGAGTCGATTTCAGAATTCGAAACACGTTTCTAATATCCAATCACTGACAACGTTAGAGGAAAGAAAAGTAATCTAACATGAAAAGGTAGCAATATGACTTACCTTAAAAGAAAAGTTTATCAATGAAAGATCAAGAGGAGAAGAATCAAAATCAGCAAGATCACCACATTCATCTGCCAACTTCTGATTGAAATAACAAAAATGGATTTCACATTAGAACTAGTCAGCTCGACCAAAGGTTCAGTGGTTGAGTAGTACGGACCGCTTTGACTTAACAACTATTTTTAAAAGGGTAAAATGGGCATTTTTCTGACTTCTTAATTAAGAAGAGAGCTAATTTGACAAAAACACAAAAGAATGTCAGTTTTCATCCCACCCTTAGAAAATCCTTTACAAAAAATTTCCTAAAAGCTCGCTACATGCTCACACAAAAGAAAGAAAATATGTATGTGAGGGTTGTCTCAAAAAATTATGCCAGGATTTATGATCAAGATTCTTGTATTCATACACGGAATCCTATGATATATGAGTACGGAATAAAAGTTCTCTAAAAGTTAAAAACTCTTGGACATGTCCATCTGAAATATCACGCCGAAGATACTTTTTTAAAAACTCTTTTGACTGGAACTGAAAGCTTGGATCTTCCCAGACTAAAATGAAATCCAGTTTCCCCCATGAATATAAATTAGAATCTTATCTCAACCTACTACATAAAGGAAGAAAGAGATAAATTCTACAGACAAGATCTCATATTTGTTTATCTTAATATTGAGGCCTTAACAAAAAATAAATGCAGCTCAACATTACAAGTCGACCTATACTTGAGGGTAATTCTTACTCCTACAAAATATGGGGGCATAAAGTTCAATTGATAAACAAGAGCATTAACCTCAAGTCCAGAATTTGATTGCAAATCAGAACTGTCAGAAGCCGAACTCTCGTCATCTTGTATTCCAATGGAATTATAACGAGATACAAAGTAACTCGTGTCATCTGCGCTATCAGGTTGTGGAACAAAGGCAGCCTATGGGAAACATTTAATTGGAAAGTCAATTACAAGGAAAAGTAAACACTGCACCAACGGTTCATGAAGTATGCTTGCAGAAAGAATAAGTGGATAATTCAAAGGCAGTGTTTTTGAATCTTTACAATAGTTGAGAGCTAGCGACATAATGGAAAGAATACCAAAACATTTATATATATATACTAGTTGTTGAAGTAGGATATATAAACTGAGTGGCTGTAGTTCACTTCCACAATTCAGTATCCTATTATTTTTTAAGATATGTTGACAAACTCATAAACATACATACACAAAATCATGGAATTCTTGCAAATATAGAATATGTTGGGCAAGTTTTTATAAACATGTAGAAATGAGTGGTGAATAAGTGGGTAATACTTGTGTCCCATGAAATATGTAGATAAAGTGGTTCGACTTTTATGTTTATAAACACTTGCCAACATACTAATAATTATTTCTTGTTTTGTTTAATAAAGGTCAGTAATAACTCTCATCAATAACCTTTCGAAGGATGGCTGTGATGGCACCTGAAGTGGAAAGAGGAATGACATTGACTTATTAATCCCTGAGAGATAATGTGCCAGGAGTGTCTGTCGCTAGCAATTATTTATGCAGTTAAGTATTCCCAGGAAAGACTAACTCAGATGATGTGTGTGTGTGTGTGTGCATGGATGGGACATGTAAGTACATAAAGAGGTTTAAAAACTGGATCACATAAAAGAAGAAGATGGAGTTTTTTGACTTAGATTTGAAACCCTAAGATTATTATGACAACTACAAAAAGGCTTTAGAACGTGCTACATCTGTTTAAGGACGATTGAAAGCTCCCAAAAAAAAAAAGGATCAGCTACAACATTTTGTTGTTCTGGCTCCCTCAAATTTGATCTAGATCAACCAAAATCCTTCATAGCAAGATAATCTCATATGGTGATTATATCTCTTGATAATTTGATTGCTGCAATCACAGGCAGCCAGGGGGCTAAAATTTCAAATTGGGGTGGGTTAAATTATTGGACTAGACTAATATAAATTTTTTCCCCACATTTAGATATTGGGGTGGGCTTGGGCTGAAAAGCAGGGAGCACCCCCCACCCCAAGATCTTCCCCTGGGCCTGCAATACAGCCTTAAGAACAAAATCCATTTACACTTGATTTAACCTTTATTATGCGAAACATGTGCCTCATATACCACCACCAACAACCATGATTACAGCTCTGACAATATAACATCATTAACTGCAACTTTATTTGCATTTGAAGAGAGGGAGAATGAGAAGGGGATTTGGCTCCCTACCACTGTGCAGGCATGTCGATTGAGCCCTATAAAACTTTTGTTATAAAAGAACCGGTGAATTTACATCAGGCACATGCATGCTGCAAAGATTGCCACATAAAATAGCATTTATATAGGAAAAGGTGAGAGCTTGCATCCCTACCTTCTGCAAGGCAAGATTATCCCAGTCCACTCCTGTGAAAAAGGGATGTGATTTAACCTAGGAGAAGTGAGGAAATGAGAGAAGTCAGTTTGCATTTAACAGTTCATCTTCCATATCATAAAATGTGAATGATTGTCCATCTTTATGAGTGGCCATATAGCATAGATAGTCAAAACATGGCACCTCTGATGCTCCCTTCGCTCCTAGACGCTGATTAGGATCATGGACAAGAAACCTGAGAGTTGTTCACAGACTAATGATATCAACCAGTTGATGTCCACAGAAAAAAAAAGGAAAGAAAGAAAAAAAGAGACAAACAAGCACTGTAGTTGGTTAGAAAAGGCATGAAGCATCAATGAGCTAATGCAAAATGTACATTCAGATTTCTTCTAATTCTATTAAATCATGTAAACTTAATTTTCAATAGTTACTGGCAACAGGTCCAGCGACCATTATTAAACATTCAACACTTAGTTTTAATTCTCTGTTCTGAAAATGCCAATGACTACATTCAACACAGATTACTTAAATTGGAGCCAAATGAGCTCTTTATTGACAATTTTTGTTGTTTATATCTATTGATTACTTCCAACAGTATTAACCAACCTGTCAATCAAATCTTGGGATTCATAAGACATCTCACTGGGAATAGATGGCCAGGGGATTTTCCTGTTAAGAATGTTGTCGAAGATTATCTGTCAAGTCAAGAAGATTGTGAAATGTTAGGAGAACAGAATTTCGCCCTCCAATAGACAAATGATGCCATCTCATCACAGATCATAGAAAGACGAGTGAAACAATCACTAAGAAACAGGAAACTATTGCATTACCAGCTGAAGTTAACAATGAGGCAACATAGGAACAGATTATTTACATAGTTCCATTGGAGAAAAACACTTAATCCACGGCACCAGGGGCAGATTTAAGGGGGGCTGGTATGGGCTTTAGCCCAGGCAGCCCATTTTAATTTTCCTTAACAAGTAATATTAGCCCAGCTTAAATTTTTTTTAGTCCAGCCGTGGCTCCAACCTTGCAGGGCACTATGATTCGTTATAAGTTTCTTGAATAATCCTATTATTACAATACATAAAATTGATAATTCATTATCATAATAATCTCATACCAAGAGAATACATTGGATGATGGACTTTCGAGATACGTAGCGGTTTAAAAATATATGTGAAACAGAGATGCACAGTGAAGCCAGCACTTTCCACAAAGAAGGAAATTACACACAGACTTCTTATATTTGATGAACAGTTAAACAGAAAATCTAGGTAAATAACTAAGGATTGTATATAATGCTGACTGGCTGTTGAGATGCTAAAAGTTCAAAATTGAACAGCAAGAAGCTAATCATCAACTCAATCGGTGACATCTCTACTTGGCAGTGTATATGTATATCCTCATTACTTATTCTGTTATTCTAGCAGGGCTACGTGTCCATTTTAATATGCTTATTTTTCACTAAATTCATCTTTTGGACATTTTGTCCTTCAAAAAAAGTGAATTGAGCAACACAATAGCAACCAGGATCATCCCACATTCTCAGTGACACACCCCTTCCGAGGCAGTCAGTAGCTGCATTTCAAGGGCTAAAGACTGCTTCAAATGTTGTCTCCATTCCCATGAAGAAATCAAAATTTAAGAAACCAAAAGAACCTTTTTGAAATCAGTCCATTTCAATAAATACATGCTAACCTCTCCTCTGTTCGAAGGAATGTGAATGTGAACAGTATTAAGTAGTAAAGATGAATAAAGAAAATCTATAGAAAATTCAGAAGCAGCATGGTTACGATAAAATATCGAAGTCGTATATCTGAGATATAAAACTATCCATATAAATATATTTGAGTTTCATTTCGTTCTTGCCACATCTGAATAAAACTAAATAGCTCTTTCAACCTAATTATATGCCAAGAACCAAGGTACCTAATTTGTGGCCTGGACATGTGAATCTTGTCCATTCTACAAATTTCATGATACAGTTTCACCAAAAGATTAGGATCAGATATCAAGCTTATGACTAATTTCACATGTATTATGACTCTTGAAAGTTTGTTTATTCTCTTACAGATCCATGCTTTGTTTACTTCACCGCCCTCTGTCGACACATTTGTCCACTGCAAGATGCATCAGCTATAGCTCATCAATTATCTTACTGAAACTCTACAATAATTCACATTCTTTTTTGGCCACATTGCCATGCTTTGGTCAAACTAGAAAGATGAATGCACATAAGAGACGTATTGTATTCCTCAATCAGGCTCGAGCATAGGACTAGTGGTGACTGATGTCCTTGGACCAACAATTAGACCTTGCCAATTAACACAGACACACACACACTGTTTCATCTATAAATATGTATCAATACTATCAAGGGGATTATGAGCATGAAAAACTGCTAGAATTGATGCTCTGGCTCTTACCCTATACCACTTCCACTCCTGACCGCTAAGGAACAACAACTCATAAAAATGCCTTATACAATGGCACACCACTCACCACTCACCACTACACAGAACACGTAAACTGCAGAAGTTCATACAAGATTTAGCAAATTAAGTATATTTACATGATTAATGTAACAAATACCTCTGGATTCTCAGAAATGAATGGTGGAATTCCAGTAATTAACTCAAATAGGATAATTCCAACAGACCACCAATCTGCAGCACAACCTGCAAGTGCACCCAAGAGGTAATATCAGGAGTTAAAACACGTCTTATTTTCTTTTTCTCAGTTCTGAGTGTTTGCGGTAGGGCAGGGTGAGGCAGATGCAAAGAGAAATGGAAACCATTGCTAAAAGAAATCAAATAGTTGCCTGACCATGCTCCGTTCCAAGAAGAATTTCAGGTGCCAAATAATCTGGGGTCCCAACAGCTGACCGCTGATTATCTTCTGAATCGTCATTAAGCTGATCAGGCCCATCTACAACATCAAATTTCTCGGTCTCTGTTCCAGATAAATCACTGGTACAGTTCATGAGTCCAATTTTTGACAATCCGAAGTCTGTAAGCTGGAAGAATCATTCAAAGTTCAACAATTTGTGGTCAGGAAAACTTCATATAGATGTACAGTAAACGTCTTATGCACCATGTCCACATCCTTAAAACAACCCCATTATTCTTATTAATCATCTCCACATTTATACTGACATTTGTGTGTACATGTTAAGTCAATAGAGATAAGGCCACCAGTTATTATTTCACCACAATCGTTCAAGTTACATAATTAAATTCAGAATAAAAAGACTGTTATCAGTAAACACCATAAGAACATAAAATGATTTAGCAGTACTAGCCAGGCCGATAGTCTCATAGTGGTTTTCTGGATGCAAGTGGTGACTGTATCACCATTTCATCCATTTATTGATTTGCTCATATTGGAAACTTGATACAAATGAGAATTTGGAGGTATTCAGTATCTCAAGATACTTCTATATCCTATTAGAACTAAATTTTAAGTTAGGTACCACATCAAAACTGTATGGGTCTTTCCGGTTGCACTTTCAAACAATAATATCATCTATGGCCTTTCAAATTTTCTTCTAAAGTTAAAGGTTATGATGTATACGGAATACACGTAATACCTTGATATGCCCATCTTGTGCAATTAGTATGTTGTCTGGTTTCAAATCACGATGCACTATTCCAAGAGAATGAAGATATTCCAATGCAAGGACCTGAAATGAGCCAAACTCTGCTCAAAAAGGGTTCAGAAGCGCAGAACGTATTTGTGATATTGTTCCAAGAATACCAGTTCTGCAATGTAGGAACGAGCAACAGATTCTTCGAGGCAACCAACTTTTTGGAGCAAAGAGTATAAATCTCCACCATTGAGATATTCCATAACCAAATAGAGGTTGTCTCTACTGGTAAATGAATAAAAGAATCGAACCTGCAGCAAGAAAGATTTCTGCTATGTTATACAATAACCAAGCATTTCAGACTGCCTACATATTCTAGCTCTAATGATGTGCTAATCCGATAGAAACTGAAGTATACACTGAGAAAAGTGTCCTCGTGTTGGAGACAAATATGACTGAAAAATTGCACTCTCCCGAGAATGC
Organism: Fraxinus anomala; assembly: GCA_903798345.1. Lineage (NCBI taxonomy): Eukaryota > Viridiplantae > Streptophyta > Magnoliopsida > Lamiales > Oleaceae > Fraxinus > Fraxinus anomala. The sequence continues at coordinate 11,781 of CAIGRN010100064.1, forward strand.
TAGTTTAAGTGCAATTAAATAGAGAATTGGACATTACCACAAAAGGATTTCGTACTGTGATCAATATATTCCTCTCGGCCAAAATGCGATCAATATCATTCTTCCATAACATATCCAATTTCTTGAGTACCTGCATTAAGATCAGATCAAATTATTTTGAAACCAATTTTGCATGAATCTGGGAGTCTAGGGTATCAATGTGTACAAAAATGGAAAACACTTTAGGTGAAGTATCAATAAGTGAAGACTTCTACTGATACTGTCACTGCCAGTATAACAATGGATTTTCAAAAATATTTAATTGTTTGAATTTTAAATAATGCAGGATCCAAGGGACAACTTTTCCTTACAAAACACAAATACAATAGAGTGATGAAGTGAGTGCAGTTAAACATATTTTGACTGGACTTTATATATGAGTACCCAACGAAGAACTACGATCCATAGAAGGATGAAATAGAGCCTACTTATAGGTGTCTACGCTAATTCTAGGGGAAAGATAAGAGAAAGGCGTCAGTGGCTGGTGAATGAATATCCACATAAACATCACCAGTTTATCTTAACATATGCATGCATGATCATGTTTGGCTATAATAGTAAATACGTGTCTGAGCTAGGCCTGTTACAAGTTTATTAAAATATCGTTAATATATTTATGCACGGATAACCAAATATGGCCCAGCTGGCCCTTAAGTACAAATAGCTGACATTTGAACGTCAAAAAGGACTGAGAAATTGCTCCCTTTATACTTGCATATTCTTGTTGGGGATGGTATACATAATATTTACCATTTAAACAAAGAATTCCTCCATGTAAGCTCAAAAAACCAATGCTCAGAAAACTACCATATAAGCATGAACCATTTATGCTGATATGGTGTTTTTAACTTGTAGGAAAGAGAACCAAAAGCCTCTGGGATTCCTGCTGATATGTCCAGTGCCATCAACTTGATAATGTGTACAAGCTCTCCCACTTCACACTGCCCTCAGAATATGAAGACTATGATGCTACGCCTATGTTTGGCCCCATTTTCTCAAAATGCATTTTCAACCACACATTCTCACATAAAATAATATTACACGTAAACCAAAATTTTTCCTTATTTTTTAACCACACATTCTTCAAAAAAATCCCTATTCTAAAACTCATTTTCTCCAAAATTTCCATTATAATGGAGCCCAAACAAGGGCTACAACACAAGCGAACCATGCCTGCTGGGCATTTTCTTAATTAAAGGAAATACTCAGGGCCTTTTTCCCCTTCAGGATAAGCTATTAGGCAATCACATTTGTAGTTTCATTGATCTTGCGCATACTATTGAACAAGCAAATTTAAGACAATCGGACAAAAACTAAACTAACTTTTCCACCAAAAGATTTAACCCTTGTTTTGTGGAGATTAAAATTAGATTTTTAGCAAATTTTGATAAAAGTTAAAGAAATGTGTAGTTGAAAAAATTGTGGATCCCATGAAATATGTGGTTAAAATTAATGTTGACTTTAACTTTGATAAAAATCTAGATTATAATTTCTATCAAACAAGAGCTTAGTTTAGTGCCTGTTCGGGGGAAAACATATTACAACTAAGCAAGTTTGCAAACGACTAAGCATGTCTGCAATTCATTTCACCAACAACAACGTGAAATAGCATCGTATAAAAAGCTACGTTCCTAAATCAATCAAACAGAGTTGTTAAGCTGTGTCACAGTCACTACAAGACACCATCTTATAAACAACAAGTACCTTTATTGCAAAGAAATCCCCTGTTGTTCGTTTTCGGGCCAAGAATACTTTTCCATAAGCTCCGCTGCTGATTGGCTTAATTATATCAAAATCATCAATGCTGGTTCGATCTTTATGTGAGGGGTGTGAAGGAGTTGATGTTGTGCTACTCTGAGATGCACTGTCCAGCCACGGTTTGAAGATTTCTGGATGTCCGGTATCATTAGTTATATCCACTAGATCACAAGCAAGTACATACTTCTCTCTGCGTGTAAGAAATGTTGATTACTTCAATACAACATCTATATAGAATATCTTATTCTCTTTCTTGCCCTTCTATATATATACTACCTCAGAAGATTCTCTATTCGGCCACCAAAGGTATCCACTATGAGAGCCTTGTGTTTGCTGTGTTGCAAAATATCCTGCAGATCTTGCAAGTATGCAAGCAAAAACTTGGAGCCTTCTTCTGAAAGATCAGTTCCAGCCACACAGTGGGCAATGTCAGCCAGATCAATCATCTGATAAAAGAAACTTGAAGTGTTACATTTAAAACTGGATGGATTACATAAAGGTTGGATTTCTGTGTGCTTCAAATACATAATAGGATCGTATGATGACCATATGCTACTATTGTAGGATAAAGCAAAAGGACCATCCTCTAAAACTGAACACAATGGAATGTGATAAAATACAAAAAGGAATTGAATGATCCCCACCTTGCCAGTAAAGTAGAATAAAGCAAAAGATACACCCCCCAAGAATAACGGAATCTTGGAAAGGCACAATTTACGGAAAAATAAGCTTTTTTTTTTTTAATTATTATTAAAGAAGTTGAGCAAACACCAATTACAGTATTGCTTTCATTTATTGACTTCTTATTTAGCAAACTGTATGAGATGGTACCGGGTTCAGAAAGTCTTGAATTGAACCTTACAAGAGCCTCCAGTAAAGCAAAACACCATAGTCATTCATAAGAGTACGGCCGCTTAAGGACAGCCTTTTTCTAGAGCATGGGAGCACACATCCTTTTGCTGAGGATGAGTACAAGTAAGGTCAATCTCAGATAGCTTTCCAAGCTAATTCAGTTTTTTTTTTTTTTTTTTCTGGGGGTTGTAGCCTGATAGCTTAGGTAGGATTTATTGCCTCATCCTCCAGTTGGCGATAAAACTCTTCCAAGGAGGAGGGATTACTTATCCTGGGATCATGATACCTCATGGATCATTAATCCATTATATCTTTTATTTTTTTTCCCTACTTTTTCCTAAATAACAGATAGAGATCACTAATATAACTTCCTTCACTACTTATATCAAGTAGAAAGATATAAATTCTTTTCCAAACTACACTGATGCACAAGAAAAAAAAAGAAGTTGCAGTGTTTTCCGTTATTGGTGGTCAGAGGTAAACTGGCGGACTGCATGAGGTTTAGTCTTAAATGGTTACGTACATCATTTTGAGCGCCTCCCTCTATTGGACTAGTGCCACATCTTTGTTTTATGGCGTTCTTTGGGTACATAATGGCAGTTACTGCTGCATTGTCTTTCTGTCTGGTGTCTCATTTATAGTCTATAAACCAATTACAGAAAAGCGCTGAAAGTAAACATTAATTTTCTAGGAACTGTGGAAGCAGGTTCACAAGTCACGCTTCAACCGATATATCATAAATTTTATCAAGGAAAACAAACCTGCTGCTTGTCTTCTTGCTCGGACTGATTATTATTATCTAACCAAAAGAAGTCCAAATTCCCAGCCCGAGGACTATTTGTGGATGATGCTGGTGTCATGCTTCCATTGGAGGATGGTGGGCCACATTGATTTAGCTTTGTGGCCAAGTGACTTTTCAAATTAATTAAGGCAAGATGAGAATCTTCTATGCAGGCAGTGTCCATCTCATGAAGATCCTCCAACATCCCATCCATCCCTTTACTTCGCCACTCACTGAATTTTGGCGAATGACCTTCAGATGTGACTGCAGCATCAGTAATCCGTGCCCTCAAACTATTAGGGGTATCATTAGTCTCGTGATTTCTTGAATTCCGAGACTCTAAAAGATGTTCTAGTAACTCAGCAAGCTTCAGTAGACGCGCATCTACATCCAAATTTTTTGAAACACATTTATCTGCACAAGCACATATATAGGAATGGGGCTCCAAATGAATAGCAGGAACTAATTCCTCGCATATCCGACATATTACTAAGTTAGAATCGTCCAAACAGCTGTCTTGCTCCATTTTTATCAATTCCATGTGACACTTGCCATCAATTTTGTGGAATTGTTCAACATCTGAAAGAAGATTGCGCTGCCAGTTTGGAGGTTTTTTTTGGTTGACATCTGTGTAATCCGTTCCGAGTTCTTTCTTATCAACTGACACCTCAAACCTGCTCTCAGTTTCCCAAGAAGGAATACGAGTTTGGTCTTTTTCCTTTAATTTGTGCTTGGAATCACCCGTCCGGCACAAGAGATGGCCTATACCAGAATCAACTGACCCCCTATTTACATTCCAATTCATTTCAACAGACGGTATCCTTTCCAAACATTCTCTGAACTTATCTAGCGACCTCTCATTTACAGGCTCATTGTCCTTCTCAAAATGCAACAACCTTGTACACCGAGTCAATATGAAAAGGATGCGTGTGAACAGCACTTTAAGCAATTCCACTTCGCATTTTTGTCTCTTCTCAGTTAATTCATGGACAATTTCTTCACATTTGGTGCGAAATTCTAAGGAGGTCATGTGGATACATCGTTGAGCAAGAACAAAAAGTTCCTCTGCCATTCTCAATTTGTCTGAGGATAAGGAATCATTTTTCTGTGAGATTTTCATCACTTCACGTGAAAAATAACCAAGCTCTAAGTTCACAGTTTCTTTTGCAGCGTCAAATCTCGAACGAAGTGATCTCAGCAGTTCCTGAATATGGTAATGTAGGAAAATTTTGATAACTTTGATTTTTAACAAATAAAAACAAGAAAATATCACACTGGTTCTGATGGTTGAAATGCTTTAAGAAGTTCAAGTAGTTTCCTAGTTTAATTTTTTCCCCAAAAAGCCTCATTCTTTAGACCGCAAGCACCAAGATCTATATATCTAAACCAAAAAATGTAAAAAAAGTCATACCTCCAAATCATTGAAGCTGTGAGCCCGAGGATGCACAGACTGGATGCCACCTTTTGGACCCAGTTCATGTGAAAAACTTTTTATACATTTGGGCACTCTCTCAGACGATGTTATTTCTGATGAAAACTGTTTTCTCGTTAAATTCTTCTGCATCTTGGGCATTTTTTTTCTAGGGTCCTTCTTGTCAGGCATCTTGAGTTCCGGCACATTAGACTGTCAGCTAGAGGATAAAGAACTAGACTAGTAACATAAAACTACAACACAAGATGAAACCAAACAAAGTCTCACCTCAGTGCTTGGAGGAAAATCTCCTTTTGCTTGATCAGAATCCTTGAGGATGGATGAAGTGAACCACCGAGCTATCTTCTTTCCTTTGCGGAATGCTGTTCCACTGATTAATTTCAGTAAATCATATAATGTTTTGTTCCGAACAACACTTTGAGAATATTATAAGAGGACACCGAACATAATTTGAAAATAATTTGCCAAAGAGCATTTATCAGAGAGAGATAATCGGGAGAGGATAGGGGGAGTTACAATCCCAATTGATCCTCTTGATGTTCCCTTTACATTCAAATTTCAACCATTTTCAAAGCTTAGAAATCTTAAACGAGATTTTGAAGCTCGATAACATTCAAATTTGATATTTCATTGATGGAGATCTCATTAACTAAGAATCTTACAAAGAAGAAATATATTGAATTTACTAGATTGCTGAAAGGCCTCAATCAATAAGAATTAGGGGCTAGTTGAGTGCACGGATTCAATGTGAGAGAAAATAAAGATCTCATCAACTTCACCCTTCTCGTTTTGTCTTCTGTTTCTTTTGAAGAGGTGCCAACGGCGTGATTGTGTCAGGCGTGAAACTCGAGAAGGTAGAGACAAGAACATGAAAAATACTCTCTTTGGAATGTTCATGCACTACACTTCACACATGTCATCAGTCGGTTTTTCGATAGGACCTATTACGTTTGACACAATTGGCTGTTCTTGACGCGTAATTAGCCTACTCCAAAAGATCAAAACAGTAATAATTGAGTCACCACATATGTTTACACACATTTCTAGTTCTAATAATAATCATCCTAGACCTACATGTGGATCCTCTACTTGCATTATTCCTGTTCTACTTAGCTCTTGAACATTATTCCTTTTCTAGTAAATTACTTGTCAAAAAAGGGGGAAAATCACATAATTGGCCACTTACTTTAATTTAAACTCGACTATCATATTATCATTAAAGCTGTTAAACTATTGAGAAATTTCCTATCATCCCAAGACCCAGAATACCAAAAAGAGCCTGATATTTACATCACAGATTATACTCAAGAAAATATCCAATTAGAATTACTATAGTTAGAGGCTGAAAAGACATCCATACATAGAACTAGAATAATTATGCACATAATTACAAATAAATTATGACCTTCTTTAGGACTAGCGAATTTCACATGCCCTTTATTGAAACTATTATGTTTCTGTCCTGAACTTGAAACTCCTCCACCGCTCGGAGACTCGTTAAACTTATCAAAATCTTCAGCTCCTGAACCTGCTTTATCCGGGGGCCGAGTCTTTATACGGTTCAACCCACTCGGAATCCCTGTAAATTCTCCGGCGTCGTTTCGACTCCGTTCCGCCATGTGGATATCACCTGCCAACTACAGGCTTAAAAAAAATTTCTGCTTTTTAATCAGCTGGAAAATTATGTGTGCTTAATGAGCAGAGAAAGATGAAACGCATTAAAGGCGGAGCAGAAAAACTGATTTTAGGCGTAAAGATAGAGCATAAAGGCGTTTGAAATTGATTTGGAGTGCCTATTCAAAGTTGAAAATGGGATGATAGTGCAGTTTCGTGCCTTGTTTAGAGTTTAAACCCCAAGCAAAAACATGAGGGAAAATTTCTTTGAGGAGGACAGAGTTGGAAAATTAAAATGAAACTTTTTTATTTGATATTTTAAAAAATGCTCTAATCTAATAACACAAGAATTACAATTTTGTTTTTCAATTCTCACCATAGCTCTAATAGTTGTCCCTTTTTTTTATCATTTTCATTCACTAGAGGTGTTTAACTAGTCGAAGTCGATCCTACTGTTTTTTAGTGTAGTCGGTATCAAGTTATGACCATGCCTAGTGTACAAGGTAGGTTGTTTTCGATCATTTTTTAACGTATGTGTTAAATATTGCATATGTTACAAGTAAAAATGTCTTAAGCTCCGTTTGGTGCACGTTATTATAGAATGAGAATGAAAAATATGGTTGTTATTGGACCCCACACAAGAAATAGAAATTCAAAATTGATGACTTGATGTGATGGATAACGATCATATTTTTCATTTTTATGAAAGAAAATGAGAAACAAACATGGCTTAATTTGAAATTTCAAATGATATTGGGTTTAAGGGCACCATTTGAGACTCAATTTCTGCTTCTCACAGAGTAACTTTCTAAAAAAAAAAAAAATTAGTTAGACAAAATATTTTTAAAAAAAATAATATTCAAATATATTAAAAACAAGTTCTTAGTCCCTGTTTGTTTCTCATTTTTCATCAATAAAAATGAAAAATATGACACTTATCAATCACATCAAGCCATCAATTTTGAATCTCCATCTCTTGTGTGGGGTCCAATAACGATTATATTTTTCATTCTCATTCTATAGTAATGTGGCCCAAACGGGCCTTAATCTTATAAATGACATTTGTAAAAGCTCTAAAAGGCTTTGAGTATCTGAAATGAAAATCAAATTATTCAACTATAATAAAAAAATTTAAAAGAATTCAAAATTGAAATAAAGTGGAGAAAAGGAGAGAGAATTATAAAACGGAAAATGAGAAAGTGGGTACTAATTGCTTAATTTACTTTTAACAGAAAAAGCAGTCAAATCATTTTACTTCAAATATCTATTCAACCACCTTCTGCACTACGGATTGGGCGGTCAAGACTTGATCAAATTTTGAATTCTTTATATATTATTTTAGAGATGTTAAACTTATAATATTAAAATACTTACTTAAAAGTATATATTTATAATACATCTCAAGAATTATGTTTTTATCTTTTGGTAAATCAATTTTCTCCTTTAAACCCTTTCAATTTTTCAATTCACAAAAATAAATATTTTCCACAAAGGTTCAAGTCTTGAAACTAGTGTTAAATTCATTAATGGAAATCTAGCTTTATATTTAGTGTTATCATGACCACCGAATTTGATTTTATTTCACCGTAACCACCTCAACTTTATATTCAATTTAACAATGGTCACCCAATTTGATTTGATTTCACCATAACCATCAAATTTCATATAACATTTCATTATTTCTACCCAACTTCTTTTCACTATTTTCCTTAATTTTAAGATAGGTAAAACGGTAACTTTGCATTATATATATATAATAATTTTTAAAAAAAATTAAAATAAAAACTTATTAAAAAAATAAAAAAACGTTACATATAAAATAAAAACTTATTTTTTTTATAAAAAAAAAGTTACTTAGAAAAATAAAATAAAATATTATTTAAATAAAGTTTTAAAATAAAATAAAAAATTATTTTAAAAAATTAATTAGAAAAACAGAATAAAATAAAAAGTTATTTTGAAAAAAATCGTTCCTTGATAAAATAAAAACTTATTAAAAATATATATATATATAATAAAATAAATATTTATTTTAAAATAAACTTTTTTAAAATAGAAAAAACTTTAATATTTTAATTTTATTTTATATATAATACAAGGTTACTGTTTTACCTCTTTTAAAATTAGTGAAAATGGTGAAAATAAATTAAGTGATACAATGAAGTGTTATATGAAATTAGGTGGCTCAATGAGGCGTTATATGAAATTGGATGACCGTGGTGAAATAAAATCAAATTGGATGGCCATGGTGATACTGAATATAAAGTTGAGTTGTCATTGATGAATTTAACCCCTTGAAACTACTTTAATGGAGTAAGAGTTTTTTTAAGAGAATATCCATTTTTAAATAGTATATTCTATCATTTGGAGAGTCTATAATTTTAGAGAATTAAAATTTTGAAATACTTCAACAAGCTCTTTATATTTAACACTTAATTTTATTAATCCAAAAAAATTTAATATTTTTTTATCTTTTATTTTAACTAGATTTTCTTTAGATTATTTATTATTTCTTTACATTGAAAATTGAAACCCTTTGAATGCATTTAATTATAGAAAGTGAATTTAGCTCTTAAATCTACTTTCTAAATTAAATGTTAATTATGCGAACCCGCATAGCAATAACAATTACGGAACCCACGACAAATTAGAACAAATCCAAGAAAGTCAATAATCAACGTTTGAAAAACTCGATCCAACAAGTTATTGAACCAAATAATCAAGACAATCGTTAACAATATCTTGATCCCGTAATTACAAAACTTATGAATCTTACTTAAATTGTAAAACGATACAAGAATTTAATTCTTGATAAGTTCAAAAGTACTTTAATGAAGAACAAGGAGAAAACAATATGTGTGTGTGTGTGTGTGGGAAACCCATATAACATACTTAAAAACGGAATTAATATTCAAAATATCAAGAATTACCATAAAACTATAATTTTAAATAAACTAAGATTCTTTTCAAAAATTGAAAAATTCACCTCCAGAATTGTGCTATGTGACTGCATAGTGTATGGACACGCGGTCGCATAGTTCATATTAAAGTGTTACTCTAATTCTCGGTATAAGAAATGCGGCTGCATGCCTAGGGTAACTCACATAGTTACCCTTTTGCAGCTTCTTCGTCTGTTGTTTGGACCAAGTTGATACATTGTGTTCCTTCTTCCAAGCCAACATGAAACTTATTCGTTTGCTTGTTATAATCGATATTTCGTCCACCCTAGTTTGAGCAAGCAACCACATCTTCGAAAGAATTCGACCTCAAATATGTACATGCATCAAAGTGAGAAATATCAGAGACATTAAAGGTAGCCGAAACATTATACTCTACTGGAATGTCCAACTTATAAGCATTGTCATTGATTTTTTTCAAGCACTTGAAATGATCGATCACCCCTCGATTCGAACTTTGACTTCATTTTATCTTGAAAGCGCTTTTTCCTTAAGTATACCCAAACCCAATCTCCTGATTCAAATTTAACGCGCTTTCCTCCATTATTTGCTTGAGAAGTATAATGCTAATTTTTCTTCTCAATTTACAACCTTACCTTTTTCATTGAGTGATTTCACCAAGCCCGCATTCTTATTTCCATCTAAGTTACCCCTTTCATTCACATGTAAAAGAATTAAATTCAAAGGTGTTAGTGGATTAAAATCATATACAATTTCAAAGGTGAATAAGAAGTAATAGAATGCATGACCCTATATTATGCAAATTCGATGAATGGTAAACACTCCTCCCAACTCTTCAAATTCTTAGTAACTATAATGCGTAACAATTGAATCATAATCATATTAACTACCTCAGTTTGCCTTTCCGTTTGTGGGTGACAAGTAGTAGAAAACAATAGTTTGATTCTTAACTTATTCCACAAAATCCTCCAAAAGTGACTAAGGAATTTAATATTCCTATCTGATACAATACTTCTAGAAATTTCATGTAAGCACACTACTTCCTTAAAGAATAAGTCCACAATATTAGTGGCATCATCAGTTTTATGACATGGAATAAAATGTGTCATCTTACTAAATCTATCTACCACCACAAATATAGAATATCTTCCTTTCTTAGTCCTAGGTAAACTTAACACAAAATCCTTAGACATATAAACATATTGTTCACTAGGAACATGTAATGATGTATATAAACCCTAAGGTAAAACCTTAGATTTAGCATTTTACAAGTTATGCATCTACTATAAACTCGATCAATATCAACCTTCATCTTAGGCCAATAAAAATGTTCACCTAGCATCTCTAAGGTCTTCTTAACCCCAAAATGTTCCATTAGACATCCACTATGTGCTTCACGTACTAATAATTCTCTCATTGAATATTTAGGAATACATAACTTATTTTCCCAAAATAAATATCCATCATTGCCTAAAGAATCCATTTATAGCACCATTATTACATGATTCGTATAATTAGAAAAATCTGGATCATTTTCATACATGTCCTTAACATATTCAAATCTTAACAATTTGCCATCTAAAGAAGTTAGAAGTATGTATCTCCTTGATAAACATCCGCTACCACATTTTTTTTATCTTGTTTGTACGAATAACATATGGAAATGTCTCGATGAACTTCATCCACCTTCCATGTCTCTTGTTTAGTTTATCTTGACACCTTAAATGCTTCAAGGACTCATGGTCGGTGTGAACAGGGGCGGAGCCCAATGAGGACCAGGGTGGGCACAGGCCCACCCTGAACTTCTGGGCTCAACCCATTCCCAAAATATTTATTTTTAGTAATGGGCTAATTCTCAGCCCAAGAGGAGTGAAGCCCAATCTAAAAAAATTTAAAAGGGAGTGAACTGTGAAGCCCTC
>CAIGRN010100100.1:0-11819 GCA_903798345.1 Fraxinus anomala
TTTTCATTCACCAAATAACAATTTCCACTTAAATAATCATTTAAAATTGGTTAAAACCAATTTTTAATACAAAATTCCAACAATGACATTCAGAATTCCATGCTACCTCTTTCCGTTACTTAAAACTACATGGTCTGGGCGAAATGATCAAGATGTAATAAAATTTAAACTTAACAATTAATTAACAATAAAATAAAGCTTATTAACTAACATGAACTAACAATAAAAAAATTTCATTTTTGAAAAAGAGGGATCTAATTATTTGGTTCAAGCGTATCGAGTCTTTCAAATAATATAGGCGTTACTGATTAGTCAAGAATTTAAAAAGACTAGGCTCTTAAAGTTTTAAATATATATGATTTTTTAGCAATTATTTAGGTTTGTGTTTTGTGTAGAGGTGTCAAACCGGGCGGGCTTAACATAGCCTACTCAGAATCGGCATGATAAAAAATGACTTGTAAATCCCTGTTTGTCTACCATTATTTTAAAACATTGCTTGCTACAGTAAGATTCTCCATCGTACATTCACCCAATAAAATATTCTATACACAAACCAATAAAGTTACTTTATTTTTCAACCACACATTTTTCAAAAAATACTATTCATTATTCTATTTTTCTCCTAATAATGGGAGACAAACAGACTCTAAATCAATCTGTAATTCTAACGGGCATGTTCACAGGTCAGTGAAATTTGGTACGGGCCAATTAACATGAACGGGTTTGACGGTTAACAGCTGAGTCCATTAATATTTAAAAAAAAAATCAATGAATTTTGCCTCAAGGCAGATTCTACTTTAAATTTAAGGCGGTCAAATGATAGCCTCGGACCCTTTATTAGGTTAAAGTCATGAACCTTATTTATTATTATTAAAAAGGAAAGGGCTTTTTCATGAGATAAGTACACCATCCTTATCAAGTACGAAAGGTAGATTGTGTCCCAATTTTTTAAATTGTATAAAGAGAAATTCTTCAAAAAAATATATCACATTAATCTAATTCGTGATCAATCATTTAACATTTTTGTCGCTCTTTTTGCTTCTTTTTGTTCCCCGTCAATGAAAAAAAGAAAAAACAAGTAGATCAGCTGGAAAAAAATAAAAAAAATAAAGTAAAAGCAAAAAATAATTTAAACCAATATTAAATAAAATAGTCCCCGACTTGTTATCGATTTTATATCTAGTGCGTGTACGGATCGTAATAAGTAATAAAGTGAACATATGAATCCGAATAATCGTTCCCACGAGAACTGCTATCTAGCATTTTTGTTAAATTATTTTTAACTTCAATTTGATTTAAAACAAATAGAATGCGTTATTTTCTTCTTCTTTTTTTGTGATTTTTTATTTAAATATATGAAAATAATTAAAGTGAATTTTTATATGATGTTTCAAATGTTAGAATTCATGGGTTCACCATGGCTATCCCCTTAATCTCAATTATCAAATTTTATAACAATGGATTATGCGTACATACCCGATCGAATATTTTCTAACGGATTCAATTTACGTCTCGCAAGTTCAAGTGATTCTATTTAATTAAGTAAATTCTATATTTGTATGTGAATCCGGATACACATTAAATAAGCGCATTAAATCTCTTAAAATTCATATAACGACCACATTAACTAGAAAATATATCTCTACGTTTTATACTAGTTCTCGACTTTTACTACGTAGTCTAAACAAATAATCTGCCTCACAGAATAATTATTGTTCTCAAAATCAATGAATTAATAGCCAATTAACCTAAAAATTAAGAATAAAAGAAAAAAACAATTCACAATATCAATTGGATATTTAAATCTTCTTAATTAAAAATAATGTTCAAAATTAGGTTATATTATACATCCTAATTAATTACTTAATTACACATTATAGGAGAAAAATAAAATAAGAAAGAATTAAAGCACTTCACCAGGTTTAAAAGATAATGGAGAGAAAGAAGAAGGTCTTGCACCTAGATTTCTCCTTCTTATAAAATCTTAAAATCATAGCTTCTTAATTTATTTCTTGATATTCCCTCCTTTTGGACTTGTGTAATGTGTGTACAGTAAGAGTATCTCCAAGAGACATTTTAAATATGAGATATTCTCTATTTTAAAGAGTCGACATTTAAAATTATACTCCAAGAGACTCTTTAAATTAAAATTTTAATTTAGAGAGTGAGTTTGGCTCTCCAAATTTGGAGAGCCAAACTCACTCTCTATAATTAAATGTATTCAAAGTGTTTCAATTTTTAATAAAAAATTAAGAATAAAAGAAAAAAAACAATTCACAATATCAATTGGATATTTAAAACTTCTTAATTAAAAATAATGTTCAAAATTAGGTTACATTATACATCCTAATTAATTACTTAATTACACATTATAGGAGAAAAATAAAATAAGAAAGAATTAAAGCACTTCACCAGGTTTAAAAGATAATGGAGAGAAAGATGAAGGTCTTTCACCTAGATTTCTCCTTCTTATAAAATCTTAAAATCGTAGCTTCTTAATTTATTTCTTGATATTCCCTCCTTTTGGACTTGTGTAATGTGTGTACAGTAAGAGTATCTCCAAGAGACATTTTAAATATGAGATATTCTCTATTTTAAAGAGTCGACATTTAAAATTATATTTCAAGAGATTCTTTAAATAAAAATTTTAATTTAGAGAGTGAGTTTGACTCTCCAAATTTGGAGAGTCAAACACACTCTCTATAATTAAATGCATTCAAAGTGTTTCAATTTTTAATGTAGAAAAATAATAAAAAAATTTAAAAAAATTAGTTAAAATAAAAAATAAAAAAAAAATAAATATTTTTTGGGAGTAGTAAAATTAAGTGTTAAATATAAAGAGTTTGTTGGAGTACTTTAAAATTTTAACTCTCTAAATTTATAGATACTTTCAAAATGATAGAATATACTCTTTAAAAATAGAGAGTCTCTTGGGGATGCTCTAAGTCCCCCAAACAATGGCTTGAATATATGTGTGTAATGAAGCTTTACCCTCTTTAATTGTTGAACCACAGTATATATTTATAGAAATTGTGCAAAATTTCTGTTCAAATTGATTTACATAAATAATCTAAAAAAAATTAGTTAAAATAAAAAATAAATAAAAATAATAAATATTTTTTAGGAGTAGTAAAATTAAGTGTTAAATATAAAGAGTTTGTTGGAGTACTTCAAAATTTTAACTCTCTAAATTTATAGATACTTTCAAAATGATAGAATATGCTCTTTAAAAATAGAGAATCTCTTGGGGATGCTCTAAGTCCCCCAAACAATGGCTTGAATATATGTGTGTAATGAAGCTTTACCCTCTTTAATTGTTGAACCACAGTATATATTTATAGAAATTGTGCAAAATTTCTGTTCAAATTGATTTACATCAAAGAGTTTGAGAAGAAAAATGAAATAAATCCATTTTCAATTGAACTCATTTTCTCATGTGATTTTAATCATTCATCTTCTAATATTTTTAATTAAGTCTTCTTTACTCTAAAATCATTATAGTTGACCCGAGACAAATTTTGAAAGTTTGTAATTTAGTTTCCAAAATTTTCAATTGTCAAATTTAACTCCCAAAACTTATGAATTTTTACCTAATGCTCCATTAATACTTTTATTACAATTAAGCTACAAATAACCAGTTTTCACATAAATTGTATCCAAGTTCGAATTTTTCAACAATTAACATAATTTACATAAATTAAATAGATATTCGCTCAATTTGCATATAATAAGAATAGAAGTCCGAATAAGGGCATAAAATACACTTATCAGCGGTCTTATGTAAACAGATTTAATTACCTAAAATTTGGTTGTTGACTTAAACATGAATTATTATTTGAAACGAGTTTAATAAGCACACCCTCCTCATAAGTATATTATATGTTTAATAATTTTTTAAGCCTATTATTTTTCACATGTATATTAAAATGTTATTAACATGTGTAACTGAACTTTAATATTTATTATATTTTTAATTTTTTTTGAATTATTGTTTTTGTGATTTAATTTTGGAGGCAATATTAATTATGATAAATGGGGCATTTAATTGACGTAAAAAATTAGGTGTTCGTCAAGAGATTTTCCAACTTCAATTTTTAGATAATATACAAAACCATTTTTTTATTTATTATATTTACTGCTATTTCATACTCCATTATTTTTAGAAATACTTTTAAAATGTAATGATAAAGTCAATGATTTTTTTGGCTTACTTTTTCAAAGATTATTTATAGTTACTTCATATATTTGCAGAAATCATACGAACAAAAAAGATAGCGACTATATATTCATAAAAGATTTGAATGCATTTGATTGCATAAAAGTTTCCATCATTTGAAACGGTTCTATTGAAACTTACACAAATATGAAAGGCCTAGTTGAAGTTTTAAAATAATCTTGATTGATGAACTAAGCTATGTATATCTTACCAAAAATCTAATATTAAACTATTATAAATCTTTTTAATACTTGCAAGGCAATAAAGTCCAAGCTCCGTTATTGTCATTTTTTTCCCCTTAAATATTGCCTTCCTACACAATTAGACCATACATATGATTTAATTTACGGCTTTAAAATATGTTATAATAAAACGAGAATTGACAATATGAAAAATAAGAATAAGAACACAAGATTTAAGTGAAAATCTAAGTTAGGAAAAAAATCACGAGCAAAAGATGATAAATTCACTGTATCAAACATTTTATACCATTGTCTAGGCAACTGTTTCAGGGCATAAAGAGACTTTTTTAGCAAGCACACATAATCGTCCTTTCCTGTAACCATAAAACCCTTTGACTGCTGCATATAGATGTGCTCATCAAGTTCTCCATGTAAAAATGTTGTCTTCAGATCCAATTGTTCAAGCTCTAAACCATGCTTGGCCACAATAGCAAGCAAAGTTCTAATCGAACTATGCTTTACAACTGGAGAAAACATATCTGCAAAGTCTACACCCGAAATTTGACTGTATCCCTTTGCAACTAGTCTTACCTTATATCTAGCTTCTTCAACTTCTAGTGTACCTTCTCTCCTTTTGAACACCTACTTGCAACGAACAACTTTCTTATCCTTAGGTTATCTCACTAAGTCCCATTTGTCATTTTTATGAGGTGATTCTCTCTTCTCTTGATCAACAATCATCCATCTACCTTTTTACTTTTAAGCTAGCCTGAGAGATAGACAATGGTATAAACTCTGAGCCAATTTCAAAGTCAACCCATGCGTTTGATTTCTGCTAATTTGTATCAATAGACTTTGTAGAATATAAGGCACGAAGCATTACACTTTCATCGAATATAACATCTCTACTAATTATGACTTTACTTATTTTTGGACACCATAACTTATATCCCTTAACACTGGACTTATAGCCAAGAAATACACAGTTTCTAGATATATGTTTCAATTTTCCATTATCAATATGAGTATAAGCAAGATATCAAAATATCTTCAAATTTGAGTAAATAGAAGGAGTACTAGACCATACCTCTTTTGGAGTCTTTTTTCAATGAAAGTTGACGGTGAACAATTAATAAGAAAACAAGTTGTAGAAACAATTTCAGCCCAAAATGATTTAGGTAAACCAGCATTGTAAAGCATACAACATACTTTTTCCATCAAAGTTTTATTTATTCGTTCTACCATACCATTTTGCTACTGAGTCTTACAAATTGTCAAGTGCCTCAAAATTTCCTTGACTTGCAGAAAATATTAAACTTATTAGAACAAAAATCCAAACCATTATTATTGCGGGGGCATTTTACGTGGTTCTCTGTCTATTTCTCAATCATGATCTTCCACTCTTTGAATGTACTAAAAACATCACTCTTCATTTTTAAAAAGTACACCCAATTTTTTCTGAAAAAATCATCAATAATGGTCAGCATATGGTAAGCACCTTCTTTAGAAGATACCCTAGATGGTCCCTAGAGATCATGATATATGTAATCAAGTGTCTCCTTCATGTATGTAATCAAGCGTTTCTTTCGTGTTGGCGAATCTAACTCTCCTCTGCTTCCCAAAAAACGTAGCGCTCACAGAATTTCAATTTACTAGTGATCGTCCATCAAGAAGTCTTCTCCTGCTCAGTTCAGCCATCTCATTCTCACTCATATGCCCAAGATGTATATGCCAAAGTTTAGTAACATCATCACCTGACAAGAAAGAAGTAGTGACAATTGCATCACTTGTGATAATAGAATCTTGCAAGACATATAACTATGCGGACCTTCTCTACCATTTCTCATACCCTTTTAAATTAAGAGTACTTAGAGATGTAAGATTTCTTTTAAGATCTAGAACATCTCTCATATCACCTAGTATCCTGACAGTCCCATCAAACATCTTAATTCTGACAATTTGAAAACTAGCTATCTTATAAGGTGCGTTATTACCCATTATCATAGCACATTTGGAAATTGTTTTATATGTTCACAATCAATTTCGATTAGGACACAGATGGAACATGCAATCTGAATTAAGAATCCAATCCTCACAAGATTTGGAGTCGGCATCAGAAATAGCTAAAAGTTTTCCATCACTGTGGCCATCTTCTGCAACACTGGTTTCACTAGAATTTTCTCGTTGTTTTTCCTTCTGATAAGCAGCAGTTGTTTTACTTTTATTCTGCAACTTATAGCAGTCAGATTTGATGGGCCTTTTTCTGCAGTAATTACAGATTTTGTCTCTGTTATTAGATTTCGATATGTTCCTCATATTATCACCAAAATTCATGTCGTATGTCTTCTCTCGAACAAAAATGTCCTTTTCTTGACCCTTAGACCCAACCACAATTTGTTTCATCTTCTCCTTAGAAAACAGAGTATCATATACTTTATTCATTGCAATAGTGTCACGACTGTACAAAATAGTATTTCTAAAAGTCACATATGAAGAAGGTAGCGAATACAACAAAATCAACCATAAATCTTCTTCATCATACTTAATCTCCATGGTCTCCAGATCAGGCAATCTTCTATAGACGCGCATTTTGTCATACGATGAGAATATAATTGCTGCTTCGAATGCAATTTACTGGTTACACTTTTCGTAATGCATAACTGCCTTAAATTTTAACCATAATGTAGATGCAATTTTTTCCTTTAGAACATTCTGAAGAATTTGATTTGATAAATGAAAATAAATTTTCGATAAGGCCTTCCGATCCTTAGATTGTTTTTCCTTTTGCGTCCAAATTGAAGGGATTTCATCAAATTCTAACAAGGCATCATCAAAGTCCATCACCTATCTTAACGAAAATCTGGTCTTGTAATCCAAAAGCAAAATATTGTATTTCATAGTTTTCATCACAGAATATCTTGATGCTAATCTTATGTATACCAAGCACATCCCTAAGTATAAATACTTTATCGGTGCAACATTTGGATAACTTGTAATATTTACATGCTATTTACAGCCTGCAGTTTTGGTTACAAGACAATTATAATACAATAGCGCTTTTAGTTTCTTCGCATTGGAGGACAAATGCGACAATTGGCTTACGTTATCCACTCCAAACTCTTCATATTCTCACCCCTACAGCAAATCCTTCACACCCACCAATGGCCACCTCTATTTCTGCTCTCACTGCATCCTTATCCTCCCTCTCCTTTTCCTCCCAAATTTCTCAAAAGCCTTTAATTCAATCCCTTTCCTTCCCTTACTCAAAATCTCTCTCTTTCAAAACCCCCAACCTCACCATCGCCGCCACCGCCGCCGTGGAAACGGCGGATTTGAAGACACTAGTGAAGTCTCGACTTCCGGGTGGTTTCGCGGCGCAGAATATCATCGGCACGGGACGAAGGAAAAGTGCAATTGCACGAGTTGTTCTCCAAGAAGGCTCTGGGAAAATTATCATTAACTACCGCGATGTCAATGTAAACCACCATTTATTGTAATGAGTCTTTCAACCTTTGTTTTATTATTTTATCAGTTGAAACAGTGCATTTGGGTTTACGTTTTGTAATTTTGTAATTTGGTATTGTTCAGGTTTAGATTGAACAAGGAATTTGCACTCTTGGCTTGTCTTATTCATAAGTAAAATGGAAGAATTGGCTAGGTTTCCTTTTCTATTCACGCTAATTTTAGCCTTGACCATAGAGAACATATTTGGTACACACTGCACGATTGAAAGAACATTTGTTAACAATATGTTTGGCTGATCTTACAAAAGTTACAAGTGATTAGCTTTTTTGTGAGAGTTAGAAATAAGCAAGTTATTTATTTTCACAAGGTGAGAGATGCTCTTAACAAACGTAACTTTGTATTATTTAAGTAAGGAAAAGGTAAGGACACTAAGTTACTTAGTTGAAGAAGCTCTATGATATGGAGCTCTCATCCCCTTTTGGTTTGCCATTTAAATAGTTTTGGTTTCTTGGTGAAATATGTTGATTGTGCACTTTCTAATTCCACTACTCATGTTAATATATAATTTCACAGTTTCGTTTATCGATTGTGCAAGAGATAGGGTATGCAATCAGCATTACATCATGTTTTGAACATTTATGTTCTTCCCCGAGTGAAACACCTGGTGTTAAGGTGTTGTTGGGATGACCCTGGATCAGAAGAGGCTCCCGTTCATAAGAATAATGCAATCTCTATAGAGCATGTTAGAAAATAGAAGGGTGGGTTAAAGTAAATTGTATCCTTCTAAGTGTGGTGCTTTGATCGAGAACAAATCATTGGGGCTGCGACATTTACTAAGGATCTAGTTGTTTTATATCTAAAGTAGCAATGAACATAGCAAAAATGATTCATGTATCGAGAAAAAAATTAGTCCTTGTTTGACAACCATTATTGGGGGAAAATAGAGTTTTGAATATAGTCATTTGTAGGAGAATGTGTGATTAAAAAGTAATGAAAAATTTTGGATTTATATGCAGAATATTTTATTTTATGAATGTGTGGTTGAAAATGAGTATATAGAAAAAAGATTTTGAAAATAATGGTTGTCAAATAGGGGCTTAGTTTGTAGATGGGTTTTTTTTTTTTTTTTTACCCTAGACCTCTTGAAAACCTTGCAAATAATTCGGAATTTAGTACATTAAGTGGGAAAGGCTACTTCTTCACCATTCTAATTTATTATGGAGGCTCATAGCTTCAGATGCTTCACTAATCTTTATCGTATCAAATTAATGTAATGATGATTCCCTTCCATGCAGGAATATCTTCAAGGCAATCCCCTCTGGCTGCAGTATGTTAAGACTCCATTGTTGACTTTAGGCTACGAGAGTAGCTATGATGTTTTTGTCAAGGCACAAGGTGGAGGTCTTTCTGGGCAGGCTCAAGCAATTTCCCTTGGAATTGCTCGGGCTTTGCTAAAGGTGAGTGAGAGCCATAGATCACCACTAAGGGCGGAAGGTCTCCTGACCAGGGACTCGAGAGTAGTCGAGAGGAAGAAGGTTGGGCTTAAGAAAGCTAGAAAGCGCCCTCAATTCTCAAAACGTTGAGGTTAGAATTTTAATTGGAGCTGCCATTACATTTATTCTCGTCATCTTAAGAATTTTATATCATGTTTCTGCTAAGAAAGTAAATATATTGAGGTTAGAGTTTTGATTGGAGATGCCACCAAATTTTTTCTTGCTCGTTTATCAATTTTAGCCATAAGCTGGATGTTAACAAAGGGAAATATTCCTTTTTGATGTCCTTTATCAGCTATGCAATGCGAAATCATCATCAGAATTGTTACAGATGTTCCTATGGTGTAGAATTGGTGAAGTCACAATCGAGCAAGTCCATTTCTCCAAAATTTCAGGTATGATTTGCACAAAATTGAGTATTGCTCAATATTTCTTTGTCTTATCATTGTATGAACCTGAGAACAGTCAAATTTAAATTTTACTGAGGCACTTGACCTATTTTTCTAATCTCTCTAGCCAAGTCTAATGTATAATTTCTCTTTTCATCTACTGTCATTTTTGGGTTGAAGTGATTATAATGCATGTGTATATTGCAGCGATCAAATGCTTTAATATCACATCTTAAACGGTTGCAATTTTACTTGTTTTCCTTCTTGCATGTCACATCCTTTCCTCCACTTTTTCGCGTACTACTCAGGAGCTCTCACTGGTTTGCTGCAGTGGGACTATGGGGAAAACGAGCTCAATTTTATGAAGCTAAATTTTATTTTTACGGGTAGGCATGTTTTTACGAGGTTCATTTGATCATTTGTCAATAAAGATTGAGGATCAACTTGCTTTCAAGCAATAAGTTGAGGACCTACAGTGCAATTCTCCCATAATCATATGCATATTAAAAGAATAAACTGATCTCTTTTTCAAACAAATTGATAAATTAAATCAACAGTTAAATGTAAGTATGTTATGTAATTATATTAATAATATAATAAGATAGTGGTGGATTGGACTTGAGTGTTTTAAATCATTTATAAACATCAAAGATCTATAAACATATATGAGTTTACATAATTACTTGAAACCATTCATTATGCATTGAACATTTTGTAAAATTATACGAGTTTACATAATTACTAGAATCGAATCGAGTTGTCGGTTTGGTCTGCATTCAATTTCATTTATAACATTTAAAAAAATAAATAAAAGCTTAAGAGATGACAATACAAATTATTTTTATAATATAAAATACATCATAAAATACATATTTTGACTACTTTCTTAATTCATTGCAACTGTATAACTAAATAGTATCCTTTCAATTAGAGGTGGGCAAAATCCGATTGAATTCGTCAAAATCACCAAAATCGAAACAATCGGACCGATTTGGGTCCATTTTTTTGTTGTTTTTAAGTGGATTCGATTTTTTGTTTGTGTAGGCTAGGCAGGGCGGGGTGGATCGGGTCAGGTTGGATTATGAGTTAACTCATGAAATCGAATAAATTCATTCAACTCAATCCGTCAATTTTAAAAAAGAAAAAGAAAAAAAATAAAATGCACTTTATTCTTTCTAAACTCGACTATTGATGATTGAATAAGATAATATATAATTTTATTTATTTATTTATTATTTAATCTTGTCTATTCGAATTTAGTATAATATAAAATTGGATGATTTTAATATTTATTGACAAGTTTTTCCAAATCGACCAACCCAGTCCAGCCTGATCGATACTTGATTGAGTTGTGTTGAGTTTCAACCTTTACACAAGTTGGTTGGACTAAGTTTTGATCAAACCGATTATATTGAGTTGTGTCAAAACAAAAATCGCTCAACCCATCTCATGCACGCCCCTACTTTCAAATATGGTTATGCATGTTGCGCCTCAAAAAGATTTGTGGAAAGAGTAGGACATCACAGTTACGAGTGACTATTAATAAGAGTGATATGATATAATTATTCAAATGAATTATGATACTAGCTATTTGATTCTTGCAAACTTTGCCCTTGTTTGACAATCATTTTTTGAAATTTTTTTTTACATACTTATTTTAACTACACATTCACACAATAAAATATTTTGTAGATAAACTCAAATTTTTTTCCTACTTTTAACCACACATTCTCTTAAAAATTACTATTAAATTTTTTTTTTCCCAAAATAATGATCATCAAACAAGGACTTATTATTTTTTGGAACTTGTAAAATTGCTATTTGTTGGGTCAAGTTATTGGCTTAAGATTAATACATTGTAATGAAATTAAAAAAAATGACAAATTCAATTTCAGAGTTGGGTAAAACATCCCATTTCAAGAACCAAGTACTTTTTGAAACTCGATGTGTTTTTAGTTCTGGTTCTTAATTATTAATTTTTTTTTTCTTTTTGGAATTGGACTAGAACATCCTATCAATTTGATTTCGGTTCGAGAGATTCAAGTCCAGTTAAAATGTTCATCTCTAATTTTGT
>CAIGRN010100114.1:0-20551 GCA_903798345.1 Fraxinus anomala
TCTAAGTTATTAATGTCACATTGTACCAAACCACATTTAATCATTATTTTCATGGTACTAACTCTTATATATGCTAATCTACCATGTCATAAATTAAAAGAGCCAACAATATAAGCAAATGATTTGTTTTTATTAGAATTATCCTCAATAGTACATAGCTTGACCTTCCATCGGTATAATAGCAATTCCCAACAAAATACCAATTATGGATTAGTACAAGTTTCTCGAACTCAAATACAGTTTTAATTTCAAGTTTTCCCAACAAAATTTCGCTTGCTAAGTTCCTATTCATTTTTGGTACATAAAGAACATTAGTTAAAGTAATCTTCTTTCCTGAAGTGGAGATGATTTCCACATTGCCTTTGCCAATCATATTTTATCTTCCTTCATTTCCCATTTGAATCTCTTGACCATCTTCACTGTCATGATAAGTTTTGAAGAGAGACTTATCATAACAAACATGGATGGTTGCACAGGTGTCATAACATCATCCCGAAACTTTCTCTTGGACTGCATTGATTTCGCTCACCGTAGCGATAATCTCATCAATGGAGTTCACTTGTCCTTCTTTCTTTGGTTGTTTTCTATGCCTGCAATGTTTAGCATCGTGTCCCGACTTTTCACAAACATAGCAAGGTCCATTGGACTTATTTTTGAACTTCTCCTGATCCTTTTTAGGACGAAGATGTTTCTCTCTCTTCTTTTATTTGTTAGATTTGTCAACATTATCCACAACATTGGCTTTCGAAGAGCCATCATAAGAACTTTCAGTCTTATCTCTTACCCTTGATTCTTCCTCTATGCGAAGATATTTTTGTATTTGTTCCAAAAAAAAAATCTTTGGAGTTGTGAAGAATCTTCTTTCTATATCAAAACCCCGAGAGTTTAGCAATAATTGCTCCCACTTGAAAAGTTTCGAAAAGTTTGATTTTTACCGCTTTCAATTTGTTGACAATAATTTGTAGTTCGTGTATTTAATACAACAATGGAATGTTATCCAAAAACTTAAAATCAAAGTATTTAGAGATTAAGAATTTCTTCGTACCTTCCTCATCGGCTTTATATTTACTCTCAAGTGCATTTCAAATTTATTTTGTCGAAGTGGTGTTGGTGTAGAGATCATACAAACAATCCAATAATGCATTTAGAATGTGACCGTGGCATATTAATTCATCATCTTCCAGATTCTTCTTTCTGCACGAATTTCATCAGTATCTTCTTTGGTTGCATCGAAAATAGGCACCAATTTTGGATCAAGAACATAGAAAATCTTCAACGCCGTAAAGAGAAATTTTAGTTTGTCTTGCAACTTTGTGAAGTTTGCACCATCAAATTTGTCCAAGCGTACCAAGTCTTGATTCATCATCTTGATTGTTGCAAGTGTAGACTCTATTTCTATCGTAGTAAAATAATGAGGTATCGTTTGAGAATGTTGGTAAAAAATGTGGAGTACAGCAATGAAAACCAAAAGAATAAGAAGATGAAGATGAAAAATAATATCGAAACAAGATTTGATTACGAAATGAAATCGTTGTCCTCAAACGATATTTGGCTCCACCACTATGCTTTTAAGGATTAAAAATGACAAATAGTTTGTAGGATTATCAAACCTAAATGAAGAAACGCCAAAAGCTAAATGATTCTTCAAGTTGAACTAGTGAAAGTATTGAAATTTGATTATGTAAGAGAATGAGATTTCTTCAATAATTTGGATGAACAATGGAATGATTTTCAATTGTATTTTGGAATGATAACTAACATGTTTATATAGTTCTCAATCATTCCTACAAGAAATGGTATCAACTCATATGAAAAATGTGCATTGCCCCACAAGAAAATTACCAGAAAATTCAAAAAAATCTTACTTCACGATCGGATTTTTACACTATGCGACCGCATAGGCTATAACTATGCGGTCGCATAGTTATAGCATGGGTCACCCCATTTTTCCCTGATGGTCACCATGCGACCACAAGCCACAATGGTCTATGTGGTTGTATAGGCCAATAATGTGGCGCCAAAGGTGATTTTTTTCATCTTTCCAATTCATTCATCCATGGTTTCTTCTATTGATTTTTGAACAATAATTCTAACACATATAGCAAGGTTCTTCATGATATATCTAAAGTAAATTAGTGTAATAACAAAGAGTAGTGCTATTCACATCATTGGTGTCAACGATCAGTTTATGTGGCAATTATAGTATTAAATAATAAAATCATTTAAATGCAATGTTAAGCGATTTATTTAATGGAACCTATTAAGTGTGGCTACATAGACTAGTATTAAATGAATTATGTAACATTGTATTTAAGTGAATCTATTGTTTAATGCCATGTGCTTATCGCACAAACTGGTGTCGAGTAACATTACTTATAAAATTATGATGTATTTTATCATATTGAACAATAAATGAGTGGATCTATGGTTACCTAAACATTAATGAGAATTGTAAATTGAGATTCATAACATAATTAGAGCGAATTAACGTCATTTCTTACATGACAAAAGGATTTTCTTTTAGAGTAATACTATTTGTCACCATTAAAGATTATTTACTTATTGCCATCTAAACTAGTAATAAAAATTGTAAAATAAGATTCACGACATAATTAGAATAGCGTCATTAGAAAAGGATGTTTTTCTTGTTGAATAATATGTTTTTATCAATTTAGGTTGACAGTTGGCTCACTTATTCATTGTTCAATAAAATTGCGATGTATTTTATTATATTGAACAATAAATGAATGGGTCTAATATCATCTAAACCATTAATGAAAATTGCAAAGAGAGATTCATGACATAATTAGAGTAAATTATCGTCATTTCTTATGTGACAAGTATTTTCTTGTTGAGTAATACTAATATGTCATTTGTACAGATTATTACTCACGGCCACCTAAACTAGCAATGAAATTTGTGAAAGAGATTCATGAAATAAATTAGCATCACAACAAAAGGATTTTCTTGTTGACTAATATAATTTTTCATTAATACAGATTATTATCAGTCTATGTTGACAGTAGGAATCCTTTATTCACTGTTAAAATGTTGATGCATTTTGTTAAATTGAACATGAATGAATGGGTCTACGGTCACCAAAACAATTAATGAAAATTGCGAAGACAGATTCATGACATAATTATAGTAAATTAACGTCAACAAAGGATTTTCTGCTGAGTGAAAGTTATGAGTTCGATCCTAAATTTACCAAGAGGGGGTGAATAGGTGAATAACACATAATTAAAATTATTAATTAAAAATAACAAGTCACCTTTTAATTGTTTGAGATGTTTAGTAAATCAAGTCAATTTTATTTTATATTGTCAGAATTGTAAATAAAGCAGTAAATAACATAAGATTTGTTGAAGAAGAAAATCCTTCACAGAATTAAAAACTTCATGACCAAGTCATGATTTCCACTATAGACATTATAATATAATCTAGCCTAAAAAACTCACAACTTATTAATCTAATTCATGAAATCTCCAAAACCCGATGGAACGTGCTTCGCTCATACCTGCTTCCGATCTTCTGTAATTGTTTATCTCCTGTAGATCACCAAGAATACCTTGTTCTTGTACTCTTCTTGAACTTTTGGTCCAAACCCCTTCAACCTTCGACAACATCTGAAAGCTATTGAGAAAGTACGTTCTTGATTATATTTAGGAAGTGTGTTTTGGATTATTTGATTTTGATGTTTTTCCCGACTTGTGGTTGATTGATGTCAAGATATAGAATTGTCGGTTGATCTCTAAATGATGTTACGGAGCTAGAGAATAATGATTAACCACCGTTTTCACGAAGTGGGGTTTGTGTATTTATAGTATAGAGGTTTGTGATAATAAGAATGGATAAAATTTTTGAAAATCGCGAATTATAATTTCTTGAAAAACACATTCACTTGAGCGGTAGGCAGAACATAATGATTCTGTTTTGGACACTTAGCATCAGCTTGGCAACTGGCTAGCATAATTTCGACAACTTTTTCTCCATATTCCTTACTCGAACCCAAAGATTCCTAATTCATCTATTCAACATCTCAGAAGACTCCTTGATTTTTACAACTCTTTTATAATAATAATTTTGTTTTAAAAAAATAGCCAATAAAACTTAAAACTTAACAAACCCCTTTTTTGACATTTTGTGACAAAATTACACAATACAAGTCAAGGAAGTAAAAACAAAACTAATGTACCTAAAATAAAATTGAATGTCTGTCTCTTGTATTCCTTGTTAAATCTATTTATTGAAATCAACAACTTAAATACCAAGTATACAAGCACGTGAAACAAAAATATAACACATACTATTATAAATATGCTAGCTATATTTCGTAGTAATACTAATGTTAATCAAAACACCAATCGAAATATTAATATTATAAAACATTAAAACTCGAAAAGGCTAAGCATTCAAAATGATATGAAATGCATGAAATACTATAATCTTCCCCTTACTACAAACTCTCCCCCTGACTTTGCGTATATATACATTTTCGTACAATTTTTATTTTTTTAAGCTCAACATTTTTCTTTTCAATTTTCACATCTTATTGTCAGATTCTTCTCTATTAAGCGACTAAGATGACATTGTAATGAGTTTTTGGCCGATGACTCTAAGCTAGTTGACAATAGGGTATTAGGTTATGAGAAACCCCTCGAACTTAATTGTCCGAGTCAAATAGATTTCGAAGAAGAACATGTGATGAAATATTTTTTCTTTTACAGGGATATACCAGAGTTTAGGTCTACTAAATTAATGTCAATCCATATTCAAGGTTATCTTACCAACAGAGGACGACCATTCCAATTCTCACACACGCGATCAAAACTCACCCACAAGATCATAGCGTGTGCAGTGCAGCTACATGAATAAACCTATACTAAATATTATATATAAATTTAAATAAAACGATGGCAACTCCGCTACAGAACATTAATTAAACTCATATTTGGTCACAACGCAAAAGTTCAAATATATCATATACCATGCTTTAGTTTTTTTTTTTTTTAAATCCTTATTTTATTTTATTTTTAATTAATAAAACATGAATGCACCAAACACACAAAATAAAAAAAAAATATGTAACACACAAAATAAAAAAAATGTGCATGCGCCAATGCAAACAAAACGAGAAGCATGCTATCATGAATAAGCACAAACATGCACCAAAAATACCAACTCACCGAGGCATAAAACTGCTCTTCCCTTGAAGAGCAATACAAACAGTATCATCCGTCAGAGCATCTCTCGGGTCTTAGAGATCACTCTTCTTAACCCAGACTGGTATAGTGGAAGACTTATTCTGAGTAAACTGTATCATTAATATTGTCAATTGACTTACCTGATTAGTGAAAAGGTCAATTTGGTTATCAAAATCTTGATTAGTTCTAGTGAAATTTTGATTTCTATTTCTATTCAAGAATTTATGACACTTAGGTCTTATCTGTCATAAATCACCACAATTGAAATAAGTAGGGATTACCTTAGGTCCAAAGTTATGTGGTCGGTGTTATTCTTAGGTTGACATGTCTTACACTGTCTAGTAGGCATCTGTCCTACAATGCACTTTTTTTTTTTTTTTTTTTGAATTTAGAATTAGGAACATACATAGGTTGGTTAGTAGTAGGGACGAAAATGATTTGAAAGTACTAGCCCTATTATGATCGTCTGCTTATATCCTAAACCTCCGTTGTTCGCAATAGGCTTGTTCAACTCTAAAAGACTGTCCAGTTTCTGAGATCCACTTAAGAAGGAGTGAAGTCGAGTATTAGATTTCTCAAGGTCACTTGTCAGGGTCTTAACCTTGGCTTCTAAGTTCTATTTGACTAATCTTAACTTACTAAGGCTTTTGGTTGACTCCTGAAGGTCATATATAAGTCTTTCTCTTTCTAGCTCAAGTGCATTAATCTTTTTAAACATGACCTTATTCACCTTCTTGATCTTTGTACTCTCCTCAAATAATTGATGATAAGCCTCACAAATTTCTTCCTCATCTTAAGAATCTTCTTCACAGTGCTCATCACTATCTACTTCCTCAACTTTCTCATTGTCTTTATCCTATTCTCTCCTAATCCTAGTAGTGAAGGCCATAAACTTCTCACTCTTATCTTGAGTGGACATCTTTATTTGATTATTCGAGCTAGACTCGTCATCAGTGAGAGTTTCATTCATAGCTTTAACCTGATTTCTTTTACTGTTAGGGCACTCAATTCTATAGTGGTCAAAACCTTGACACTTATAACATCTTACAGATTTAAATCTCTTTCTAGACTTATTGGAAGTGCCTCTATGTCTCTCTTTAGACTTCTTCTTATTTCTAAACACTTTTCAAAATTTCTTAGTGAAATAAACTATATCCTCATCATTAACGGTCTTTATATCAATAGAGTCATACTTTTTTTCCCTAACAGCGTTCAAGGCTATAGACTTGTTCTTCTTAGGTTGAGATATGATGTGTTCATAAGTTTGGAGAGATCCAATTAATTTTTCAATTTTAACCGTATCTAAATATTGCTCTCCTCGATAGCCATGATTTTAGGCCTAAATTTCTCAGGTAAATATTTGAGAATTTTTCTAACAATCTTAGGCTCGGGAATTCTCCCACCAAAATTGAAATTAAAATTAACTATGTCATTCAAGCTCACATAGAAGTCATCGATATCTCATCATCATTCATCATAATCTCTTTAAACCTAATGGCCAACATCTGTAACTTAGAGTTCTTAACAGATTGAGTTCCCTCATGTGTGGTCTGTAAATTATCTCAAACCTTTTTAACAACCTCACATATAGACATACGTCTAACTTCTTCTTGTGACACAACCATAAATAAAATATGTAAAGGTTTACTATTCCAATTACACTCATCTATATTAGTTTTCGACCAGTTAGCTATAGAAGTGGGGGTGGCAACATCATTAACGATGCTAGAAGGGGCAATCCACTATTCACTACGCTCAACCAAATAAGCTCATCCATTGATTTCGGGAAGGTTCTCATTCTAACTTCCCAGTAGCGTAGTTACTGCCATTAAAATATAGCGGAACTAACAATGAACTACTTATCTAAAAAACTAGGGTCATGAATCAAATTTAGGCTCTGATACCAATTGAAAGTTACGAGTTCGACCCAAAAATCACCTAGAAAGGGTTGAATAAGTGAATAACAAGGAATTAAAATTATCAATTAAAAGTAACAAGACACATTTTAATTATTCTAAATATTTAGTCAATCAAGTCAATTTTATCATATGTTGAATTGCCACAATAATAAATAAAACATTAAATAACACAAGATTTGTTGGCGGAGAAAATCCTATATAGGATTAAAAACTTCGGGGCCAACTTAGTAATTTTCACTATAGATAATAAGAACTTATAATATAATCCAACATAAAAAAATAATTAGATTCACTGATCTAATTCCTGCAAATTCCAAGACTCCTGGAACCATGCTTCGCTCACACCTACTCTCGAGCTTTTGGAATTATCTATCTCCTATAGATCACCGAACAACATGTTCTTATATTCTTCCTGTGCATCTGGTCTAATCTCCCTCAATCTTCCATAACATTTGAAATCTATTGAGAATGTACATTCCTGGTTATATTTAGAAAGTGGGTCTTTTTGATTATTTGATTTTGATATTTTTCTCAACTTGTGATTAATTGATTTCAAGATGTAGAATTGTTGGTTGATCTCCAAAAGATGTTATGAAGGTAGAAATAATTATCAACCATTGTTTTCACGAAGTGGGGTTTGGGTATTTATAGTATAAAGGTATTGGAGTAGTATGTGATAGATAGAACTTTTGAAAATCGTGAATTAAGGTTTCTCGAAAAACACAGTCGCTCCAGTGCCGGTGAGCAAATGCGTGTCGC
This sequence comes from Fraxinus anomala, assembly GCA_903798345.1. Taxonomy (NCBI): domain Eukaryota; kingdom Viridiplantae; phylum Streptophyta; class Magnoliopsida; order Lamiales; family Oleaceae; genus Fraxinus; species Fraxinus anomala. Next base: position 7,886 of record CAIGRN010100114.1, read on the forward strand.
TTGAACTACAGGCAGGCAACAATGATTCTGTTTGGGTTGCTCGAGCATCAAATTGGCGACAAGGTTAGCATAATTTTGGCTACTCTTTTTCCATGTTCCATACTCGAACCCAAAGACTTCTAGTTCAATAATACTATCCTAAAAGACTCTTTAACTTTTACAACTCTTTTATGACAATAATTTTGTTTAAAGAATAGTCAATACAATTTAAAATCTAACACTGAGTAATATTATTTTGCATTAATACAAATTATTATTAGTCTATGTTGACAGTGGGATCCCTTACTCATTGTTAAAATGGTGATATATTTTATTAAATTGAACAATGAATGAGTGGGTCTACTGTCACCTAAACCATTAACGAAAATTGTGAAGAGGGATACATGACATAATTAGAGCAAATTAGCGTCATTTATTGCGTGACAAAGGATTTTATTTCTAATTAATATTTTATTTCTTGCTACAATATGAGCGTTGGCAAGACTAATTGTTAGTTGAACTCATTTAAGTTGTAAGTCATGTTATGTAACACTTGGTTAAAATTGCATTTCAATGGCATGTTGTGGTAAAAATGCTAGTTTACATTGTTGTCTAACTAACTCGACAAGCTCAGGTTAAGAGGAGTCCATGGAAGAAAATTATAATATTTTCCGTAATTTAACAATTTATCGTAGTACTATATAATTTCGATGAAATTATAACTGTTGTTTAGGGGTCCGAACCGTCCCTTACTTTGGACTGATAAAGCACGGTTTTCTCGGTTATGGTGGTGGGTTTTGAAGACTTGACTGTGATGACAAAACCAAAGCCTATCTCTCAGTAACTCCATTCCAAGATATATAGATATAGAAAGAGAGATCTATAGAGAGAGAGAGAGAGAGAGAGAGAGAGAGTGTATTGAATTTGAACAGCACAAAACAGCACAAGACAACACGTAGCTTAAACTGGCCTAATCTCTAACTTAAAACAAGAAGCTAAAGCTTCCGTTGTTTACTCCAATAAAACCCCATTCTTCATTCTTCTTCTACCCTATACCCCACCCCATCCACTACAAATATACACAAGCTTCTGTCTACAACAATGGCGGGTGCGGGTATCGATGGGTATGAGGACGAAGGTTTCAATTTTAATTCATTTTTTTCATATGATAATCCTCCGAAAATGCTGTGTTTGGGAGACTATGGCAAAGAATGTGATTTGAAGATGGTGGAGAGTTCTATTAAAACGGCTGAAAAATCTGGAGTTACATGCAGTGATTCATCCTCGGCTTCTTCAACAAATTACATCAGCGATAAGAATACACTGCTAAAATCTAAGAAGAGAAATGGGCCGGGGTGTGGAGAATCTAATCTGAACTCCGGCGTTAATACCGAAGCTACGGCAGGAACTCAGAAATACTGTAAGAAAACCAAGTCGGAAAACTCATCGGTGGTCACCGGCCATGCAAAGGTCAGCGATGACTAGGAATTGCATGTGAAGGAACGCTAAATTTCTAAATAAATAAATGCATTATATATGTTGCTTAAACTTTTAGATTAATAAGCATATCGATGTTGCCAAATGCTTAATATTTTACACGTTTGGGTTAAATACAGGTAAAGAAAGAGAACCTTGGTGAAAGAATCACGGCATTGCAGCAACTTGTATCACCCTTTGGCAAGGTTTGATTTTCATTTGATCACTTTGTAAATATTTATTTCATTTAATTAATTGTTTCAAATTTCACTCTACACATATTAAAATCATGTTTATATATATGGAGATATATCTGGATTTATAATTTTATAGTGTATATGTATAATGGTGCAGACAGATACAGCTTCAGTACTTCATGAAGCAATGGGCTATATCAGGTTTCTGCAGGATCAAGTTCAAGTTCTGTGTTCTCCATACATTCACTCTCTGCCTGTAAGTATTTCTTGTCACACTTTAATAAACTCAAATATGCATATCTCAGCACCTGAGACCTAGCTAGCTATTAGGCCTCTGTCTAACAACTTGGACCATGTATTGTACAGCCTAGTATATTGTAGATTGGAAAGGACAGTATAATTGATAGGTGTGTCAATTGGACCAAGTGGCTTGTCGGCTTGCCCTCTCGGCTGATCTGGGCTTGGCCCATGGGCTGCTCGGGCTTGTCGCATGAATATAGCCCAAAAAAATTTGGGTGTGCCAAGCGGGCAGTTGGACAAGCGGCTAGTGGGCTCGTAAAAATGTGACCGTTTGGTCACATTTCAAAAATATACATACACACACACACACACACACATATATAAAAGGCTCGTGAGTGAGCTCGACTTAGCCTGGCCCTGCCCGTTGACATCCCTAGTGGTAATTGACAAGAATTTTACTTCTTTGTAAAAAAGTTGTTCAGCATGGTATAGGAACAACATTGGAGCAACAAGGTTGTAGGATGAAGTTTTGCCATCATTAATAAATTTTATTTATGAATTTATATACATAGCAAACTTTCGATGATATAAAATGAATCCACTTGCAAAACTGTATTATGATATCATTTATTCATTGGATTCCATTATAAGGCAATTTTCAACTTATACAATATTTTTCATTTCATTTTACATGATTATTAACTAGAATCTTGAAATTAGTAATTTGAGAAAAAAGTCCAAAATTATGGGAGGTACAAATCATATTTTTTAAATGAAAGGTCATTGAGTTACAGAGGGAAATTTTCAATAGATTGATCCTTCAGTATATAGTTCATAATTTTTGAGCTTGAGATTGGAAATCTAAAACAACACCTACTAAAGAGGCTTTCAGTGCCACTTATGATGTTTTGAACAAGTATAAATGGCTGTTTAAATTTGTAGAATGGAATTTTTCAAAGGTTACCTAAATTTTTGTAGGATGTTTAAATAGAGTCTTGTATGATTTGAATTTGATTTCCAATACCGAGCTTATCTTTTCATATTAATGCTGCAGAATATAATTCTAGTGAGAAAAAAAAATTTCTGTCTTCTTATTTCAATGATCATTGCATTGTTTTCTTGGAAAAAAAACACGAAGACAGTATTTTGTATATTCTACTCAAAAAATTGTAAGTAGCCAAAATTGTCCACCTTGTAAAATGACAATAGATTTGGACATGCAGGAGGACAAAGAAATAACGGGGAAGAGTGTAACTGATACAAGAAATGATCTAAGGAGCAAAGGGCTGTGTCTGGTTCCTGTTGAGTTAACCCCACGTGTAGCAGACTCCAATGGTGCTGATTTCTGGTCATCTGCTATGGTGAACAATCTTTTGTCAAACTAATGACTTGTCCCTTCAACTTTCTCTCTCTGGGTTGGACATGGTCATGGTTTTTTGCCGAATATTTTGCCCTTTCGACAAATACAAGAAAACGAAGAATTTTGAGTCGGTTGTGGAGATCCTTTATGGTCGTAATTCTCGGTTTATTTATTAGTAGATATTTACTGGAAAATGAGTGGAAATATGGAGTTAAAAAGTCATGGTAAAAGTGAAAAGGATTGAATGGTGAAATATGTGAATTAGTGTTGTGAAATGTTTGTGCAAATGGTATATATATAGGAGGAGAATCAAGAATATTGGGAAGTTATCTGAAAGTTTTTTCAGTCCATTTTCTGGGTAGGGGGAGAAGTTTTGGATGTCTTTACAGAACATATCAATGTTGTTGTCTGTTAATTTTTTGTGCTTTTGGAACTTTGGAAGTCCATTGTTTGCATTTTATGTCAGATGTCTTTTTGTTTTTTTTGTGAAATACATTTACATTCAAGCAAATTCAAATACAAAAATTGCTTAACATGATGGATACTTCAAAATGTATGGATAAAAAAAGTTTGAATATACAAAAATGCGAGCCAAACATAGGCTGATATTAAACTGTCTAACATGAAATAAAGTCCGAGTCGCTAACACGATTTTTTGCTGAAAAGCAAAATTTCTAGCGGCCACAAGGTGTATTAACCCCTTAAATTAAATACAAAAAAAATGCTCTATGGTATTTATTCTCTAATCTTTCACTGTTGATCTCAGATGATCAACGGTCTAGAGCAACTAATAACTTTAGCATTAGGTGACAACTAAAATTGCTTATCAAAAATGCGATTTACCATATATTGGGTCAGGGTTTTAGGCCACCATATTTAAATTAGGGAAAATTACATAAAATCCTACCTTTAAACTTTTAAATTCAAAAATAATGTATAAAACTATTTTTTTCAAAAGTCAGGTGAAAAATTAAATTTATAATAATTATAAAATAAAATTAATTATATACCTAACCATACTATCCAACCACGACAAATTCAAACCATAATCCCTATCCTTCTCCCTTATCTCCTCTTCCCCTTACCTAAAACCATCACGCCGCCAAGAGAGCTCCGCCGATAGAAGAGTACCGCAGTGCTCATGGCCCTGTTATCGTGCATAGCATTGCTTACAGGCAGCGTCGCTGCGCACATAGAAGATGAGGCATCGTCGCCTGCAAGAGGATCAAAGTCGATTACGAGACCGACGTCGCTGCAAAAGGAGCACCGCCGGAATGCATTGCTGCGGCGCACTCTACGTGCTGCAGTTGATGGGATCTAGTTTTCGACGTGTGCGATGATGCCGTTGTGGCTATAGTGGATGGGATATGGCTAGGTGATGATACTGCTGGTTGTTATGGTGAGGTATTGACGATGATGGTGGCACTAGAGGCGACGGTTCATGTGGTGGTGGCGGCGTTGGTGGAGGCAGTCAGATTTTGTTTATTTTTTAGGGTTTTTCCTGGGAGGTGGTGCAGGTGGATCGGCGGTGTTGTGGCAGGGTGGATGACGGTATGGTGGTTTTTTTGGTGTTATGGTGCGGCAGCGATGGTTGTGGTTGTTTTTTGTTGTTGTGGTGGTGGTGTTATGACGAGGGCGACGGTGGTGGTGTCGAGGACGGGGGTAGGATAGTATTTGTGACCAATTATTTGGTTAATGTGTGACCAAATATTGGTGGAGGATCGGGACGGGGATGAGGTGTTTGGTGTATGTAACCGACATTTTGATTCATTGTGACTCATTATTAATGTGATCTTAAATTTTGATAATTTGTGACTAAGAAATTTGGATATAATGTAACCTATTGATAAATTGTGCTCTATAATTTTTTGATTCGTGATCAATGAAATAAATTGTAACGAATAAAATTTTTAATTTGTGACCTAAAATTTTTTTGATCAATAAAAGTAATCTGTGACCATTAATTAGATGTTTTGTGAGTAATAAAAGTAATCTGTGATCTATAATTTGATGTTTTGTGATTATAAAATAAGTTGTGACTTATAAATTTTGTGATTTGTGACCGACAAAAAAATTGTAATTTTTAAAATTTTAATTTGTGATTAATGAACGAACAGTGACCTATAAAATTTTTGAATTGTAACATTAAAATTTTTTGAATTGTGACAAAATATCATAGATCTGTGATCTTTATATATTTATTAATAAAATATATAATTAATTAATTAAATCATAAATAAATTTTAATGAAAACCTGATTTTTGAAATTTAAAATCTATATCCTTATTTTTGAAATGGTACATACTACAAACTTATGATTTTTGAAATTTAAAACATCTCTCTTTAATTTTGAAATTGTGATACTTAAATACATTATTTATGTATTGTTCCCTTTAAATTATCAGTCAATGGATCTAACAGAGAACTGGGCCATGTCCAAATATTACCATCGCCCCAAAATGGACTGAACTGACATGTGGACGGTATATTTATCAGATCCTGCTGCAGTTATTTTGTAATTGTCATTTGTGTTATGAAGTCTTGCTCTTTTCACTTCTTTTTAGTCTATAGTTCAACGATGTTCGGTTTCATTTTATTTTTATAAAAACCAATTCCGATGGGTTCATAACATCTAGATTTCTGGAATTTATGAGAATCCCATTATTGGACAACATAATTGCTAGCAGACTGATAGAATTAACTCTTGGTTCAAATTCCTCTCTAATTTCTTTTGATACTTGCACAAATTACATTACTACAAGAAGTCTTCAAGTTGCTTTCGAAAGAGGCTAATTAAATGAAAATGCTGTTACAACTGGGTTACTTTTAAAAGTGATTGTGGTATTAATCGCAGAAGGAAGTACTCCCAAACCCCACAATATAAGTTTAATGACTCCTTGTTCAATATTTAATACTGAAAAAAGGATTTACAAGGAGTCACAAATGTTAATAAATATGTACTAGAGTACTGAGAGGATTAATTTTAAGTACATATTTAATACGTTAAATTGAAAATAAATAGTAAAAATACATGAAATATGAGTTTATTGTCACATCAAATGTGAAAAAAAATTGTGAAGGTGGGAAGTAGATATGGCACATAATGGACGGGTGGGCATGTCTAGCTAGTCCTTCTCTAATTATTATCAGCACCTTTAAAGCAGTGTATTGGATGTTCAACCATATTAGAGGGTTGGTGTAGAATTTTTTAGAATGATTTTGTGAAAAGTAATTTTTTTTTCTTGAGAATATGTAATTAAAAAGTAGAAAAATTATGAGTCCAAAGAAATAATTAATTTTTTAGAACGATTTTGCAAAAAATAATTTTTTTTTGGAGAATATATAATAAAGAAGTAGAAACATTATAAGTCCACATACACGATTATTTTATTGAAATAACGTATGATTAAAAATGAGTTAAAAAAATTAATTTTAAAGAATCTCTGTCAAATATAAAGTACAATAAAATTCTATTTAGAAAAAATATGCTTTCTCTATCCTTTAGTCTAACATTGGTGACCAAATCTAATTTGGATGCTGGAACAAACTGGTCAACCCATTGCATACTCTTGTATTACTTTACTCTATTTTCTTGAAACAGACTTAAGTAATAGTATGATGATTACCATATTATTCGATGAATAAAAAAAAAAAAAAAAAAAAATCTCAACTTCTTCATGTGATATAGCAGTAATCTGACTATCATCTAAATTAGTGCTGATCGTCTTTTGTTAAGTATCCGTCGATCAATTTTGATAGTTGTTATTTGCCACTCTAAGTGGCAATTATGTAGTTAATAAATGATAGACTCATTTATATACAAGTAGATTTTGTTCATTTAATGGAACTATCATTTGTTGTCATCTAAATTGTTGTTATAGCACCAATAAGACTATAGCACTATTCTAATTAGGCCACTGTTTGTTTTTCCTTTTCTGTGCAAAAGTAGAAAAAATGTAACTGTTATTTTTGAAAAGTGAGCATTGCTATTGAAAATATGTGAGGAGTAAGTCAAATGTTGCGGTTAGGTGGTGTCCATTAATGGTTGGATTTCTTCTACAAATGAGGAATTAATGAGAAACAAACAGGGGTTAAATTACATTTGCGACTCAAATCCTACAATATAAGGGAGAAGCTTAAGAGAGGCTAATGGGATATAATTTACATATATATCCCTAAAGAAGAAGCCTAAGGAGGTGGCCATTAAATACATAAATTACATATTTCTTACAAGTTTAATATAAGCTATGGATATATATAACACATATCCATATATTTTCATACATCTTTGTTTGGGTTGAAGAAAAAGACATTTAAGGAGATTGAACAATGAGTCATTAAAGAGATTCCAGGATTTCAAAATTTATTTCCATCTTCTTTTCAAACATTAATTATGAGTCATGTTTGTTTTGATGTTTATATAAAATTCCATATTTAGACGCTTAATTTTTGTTTGGTTTTGAATACTTATTATGATCTTAATACTTTTCAATTATTTGGCCACTATAATTGATCAGATGTGTGATTTCTATTATCATTGGGAGAATGAGTAGAAAAGATAATACATGAAAACAATTATTATAAAGCCTAATAGACATTAGGAATAGTTATCTATGATTTGCATGATCCTATTGAATGTTCTTGTAATTTAATGTATTTTCATATGTTCGCATTCAGGCTAGGGATATTTTAGGTCATATTGGAATATGTTTAATTATATTTGAAAGATTATTAAACAAGATAGGAATATAAATTTTTATCATGTCAAAATTAATACTATCAAAGTCTTGGATTCATATATAAGAAAAATGTAGTGGGATTCGAAGTCCTAATGGTTTGTTTAATATTTGAGTATTCACTAATGTTTCTAAATCACTTATTTAGTTAAATAATTAAATGGATTATATAGTTCAGTTTCATCAAATTTCTTAAATGCCAACCAAGTCAACTTGAATCCTTAACCCTCGATTTAATTCGGCCAAAAAATTGAATTATAATTTTAATCAAAATAAAAAAAAATTTAATCATACATTTGATTGAATTCACATATTTTCAACCACACATTCCATTAACTTTGATCAAAATTTATTAAAAATCTGATTTTAATCTAAAATGGGGCTAAACATTATCCCCATATTCTATAAATTAAAGGTAATTATATTCATACCACAATTTTTATTTTTTGCACCATATTTTAATTGCATTTAAAATTTTTAATCTTTGCTTATTATAACACTTATGTCCCTAACGATTTCTCATGTCATTCTTAACTCCAAACTTTTCATTAATTAACATATTTTGTATTTAATAACAGTTTTTTTCCGAAAGTTAGTTGAAAAAACATAAAATAATTCATTTTTTCATCATATTTTTAAAATAAATAAATTAAAGTACGAAATATATTTTTCCTTCATTTCGAAACATAAAAACAAAATATTTTGTTATGAATTATTATCAAAGACGAGACGTACTAATTAATAAAAGGTTAAAGACAAAGAATTCAACGAAGAAAAAAATTAAGGATAGAATACCTACAACGAACATAGATTGATTAACTTAATTGTAACTAAAATATGGTATAAAAATAGTGGTTCCAGTATAATCCCAGATAAATTAAAAGCAAAGGACATCTTAGCTTTGTAACGAAGCGCACTGCGCTAAGTAAATGGGTGACTTTGTCAAAAAGGGCTACAATATCTATTGGCGGCGGCCAGCACTGCGCCACTGCCAGAATCAATTCATCATATTTTTAAACTTCAATTTGATTCCCACTTATTTATGAAAATTTATTCGACCAACTCTTCTTCATCATATATACAAAGTATAAACCGCAGTGTTCTTAACTGCATGCATAAATCCATGGCTAATTCGAGAATATACTGTCTCTCTTTCTTGGCAATTCTAGCAGCTATCCAAGGAATCCATGCAGTGGACTACACAATAACCAACACTGCTGCAAACACTCCTGGCGGTGCTCGATTCACTAGTGAAATTGGAGTTCAATACACCACCCAAACACTGTACCTATCTAAACGTTTCATATGGAGAGTCTTCCAACAGTTCAGTTCTCCGGCTGAACGGAAAAATGTTCAGAGAGTAAGTTTATACATTGATGATATGGACGGAGTTGCATACGCCATCAACAACGAGATTCACGTCAGTGCAAGATACATACAGGGTTACTCTGGTGATGTGAGAGAAGAGATCACTGGAGTTTTGTATCATGAAATGACTCACATCTGGCAATGGAATGGAAATGGTCAAGCTCCTGGAGGGCTAGTAGAAGGTATTCTCGAATCATTTCATCTAAAATTTAAGCTACTGAACCCTCTTGTCTAAATGATAAATTTTACAACTGCAACAGGTATAGCTGATTATGTGAGGCTCAAGGCTGGCTATGCACCAAGTCATTGGGTGAAACCCGGGCAAGGAAACAGGTGGGATCAAGGTTACGACGTGACAGCATTCTTCTTGGATTACTGCAACAGTCTCAAAACTGGGGTTGTGGCACAACTTAACAAGAAGATGAGAAATGGTTACAGTGATAATTTCTTTGTTGAGCTTCTGGGCAAGACTGTAGATCAGCTCTGGAAGGACTACAAAGCTAAATATAATAACTAAGTGGACTTCAAATCTGGGCATAGTATTGCCAGTAGTTATATAAAGAATAAACTCAAGTCCTCGTGCTAAGAGTGTGTATTGTGAATAAAAAAAGAATATTTATGTGTTAAAATTTCTCAACAATTCTGTGTTTAATTTTCATGCATTTGTTTTGCCTCGACTAAACGTGTTTGATGGATTTTTTATTTTTTATTTTTCCCTAAAGATTGACATGTGAATTTTTCGCGCTGACAAATATAATCAACAAGTTTTTAATATTATTAGATTTGTGAAAATTATAATGACAATATATTAGGGAAAGAATGTTTGTCCTTTAATTGATATGATGTTGAAGGGGGTCGAATTTAACTTTAGTCATTTTTCAGACCAAAGAATGGATTTTGCTAGTTAGAAATCAAATTCAGCCAACTTTTTTTGACTTTCCTTCTCACAGCCGTCTTTTTTGACTTCTTCAATGGCCTTTTTTTTTCCCCTTCTTTTTTGCTAAAAAATGGCTAACAGACAGCCTCTTAGAAAGTGGATTTTTAGCTACCATAACCATATCCTTTGTAAGTGCTGAGCCATTGCTTTCCTTCTCTCTTCCTTTGGGGTTAATTGTAGCTACCATAACCATATCCTTTGTGGGTAAAAGAGGGCAACCAAAGTGATTAATAGTTGTGGGTTTGAGCCGCTCGATTGCGTGGTGTTTGATTCGGTTTGCTATTGAAACTGAGCCTGAGTATTATTTTTGCAACAATAGAGATGAAAGACCATAGACATAAAAGGATAAAACAATCACTCACATAATTAATCCAAGTCAAAAGTAAGTGAAAAACTTTAAGAAAGTAAAAATCGTAATCATATTTCATTTATACATGTACTACGCCTCGCCATTGCTTAGTTGAGCAACTCATCTCCTCTAACAACTTGAACATACAAAAACATTAAGCCCTTGTTTGATGTCCATTTATCTTCAAAATAATGTTTTGAATAGTGATTTTTAGGAGAATGTGTGGTTAAAGTAGGAAATTTTTTTGAATTTTTGTACAAAATATTTTATTGTTTAAATATGTGGTTAAAAATGGGTATGTGGAATTTTTTTTTTTTCAAATAATGGTAGTCAAACCGGCGCTAAAGAGCACGTTGCAATTGCATGTTTCTACATGTGACAAGTAGAAACTTATTTCAATACTAATGGGTGAACGTGCATTGTACATTAGTTGGTTAATGTTAAAAATAAGTATTTATAAACATGAAATTTATCCATAAACAAGAAATATATTCATAAATAAGCTTGTTAAAAAAAAAAGTCTTGTTTAAGAAAAATAAATGATAGAGGTGAGAACTAAAAAAAAAAGAAAAAAGAAAAAAAAAATCAACGAAAAACAATTGATTGTCACGTGATAAGAAGCAATATATAAATTCAATAAGAAACAAAATCAATACTAAATTTGTTGTTATTTACCTGCTTAGCATCCTCTTTGAAGTTCTCCTTTCCAACCGTTCTAATACATTGCATGGATTTGACACTAAGCACGCAATTAGACTTGTCGATACCATTCATCAATATAACTTTTAAGTATAGCATAACCGTATCATAGTATTTTTTAAAGTGCTTCTGTAAGTACATTTTACCGTATTCAATACATAAGCAAAGCAAAATAAAACTAATACTTAATAATTATGGAATTGTGCACTTGAGGTGAATCGACAACTTAAGCTAAAGCACTTAGGCACCATCTTGCACCATTTGTTTGGAGTTCTAAATTTATATAACAAAAGCAGTTTATTGGAGAAATATGGTTGTGTGTTCTAACACACAGGCATAAACTTCCATGTATATTTGTACAAAAACATTTTATTTCCTTCTTCAGTTGTACCTATAGAAATAGAAGCAATCTGTGTACTATTCTAAGTAAGGCGTTAAAGTTTCTGGGGTATCATTTTAACTGAAACTAAGAACGGCCAAGGTTGCATATGCCTGCAAAACAGCAATAACTCAAAAACGAACAAAAGAAACCAAAGCTTTGTCATTGTCATATCAGTAACAACAATTTCAGTTATATTATACAATTTTCATATCAATCAAAACAAACTTCCAAATTACGTAGGACAATTACTTCTATTCCTTTAAACAGAATGCAGTCCATATATACTTAACCTGTAATATGATTTTCGGCCAAGTATTGACTTAAAATGAATAATTAAGACAACTTCCAACATATACATTAAACATAAAATCCCAAAAAATGATGATTAACCAATCCCAGCTTATTACAACAAGAAACAATAAGTACACTTTCCACACACAGTTAAGAACAGGAGTGGGCTATACAGTGAAAAGATTTTAGCTCATTGTCCTTCTTTTATAGTGTTCGGTGCCATCCAATCCGTCCTAACAAACAAGCCAAAAGAGTGTAAATTTCTGTTAAAGCACGCTTGGTTGCAAAGGGCTATACACAACAAGAGGGAATTGACTATACCGAGACCTTTTCCCTAGTAGCAAAAATGGTAACAGTGAGATGCTTACTGTCTGTTGCTGCCATTCGAGGTTGGCATTTACATCAATTTGATGTAAATAATGTATTTCTCCATGGTGACTTAGATGAGGAAATTTACATGAACAAACCACCTGGCTACACCAAGGGAGGTCCTAATCAGGTCGGCAAATTACTGAAGAGTTTATATGGCTTAAAACAAGCCTCGAGACAATGGTATGCCAAACTTACCTCCTGTTTGTTGCATTTTGGATTCTCACAGTCTAAGGCTGACTATAGTCTCTTTGTCAAGTCTACTGATGATTCTTTTACAGCC
>CAIGRN010100116.1:0-14279 GCA_903798345.1 Fraxinus anomala
TATTTTAAAAAACAAAACAAAATAAAATCTTATTTTAAAAGAACGTTACTTAAAAAATAAAATAAAATAAAACTTATTTCTTTAAGAAAAAATGTTACTTAAAAAATAAAATAAAATAAAAACTTATTTTAAAAAACGTTACTTAGAAAAATAAAATAAAATAAGAACTTATTTTTAAAAATTTAAAATAAAAAACTTTTTTTTAATTTATTTTATATATATAATGCAAAGATACCGTTTTACTCCTTTTAAAATTAGCAAAAATTGTAAAAAGAAGTTAGGTGGCCGTTAAAACGTTATATGAAATTGAATGACCACGGTAAAATAAAATCAAATTGAGTGGTCATGGTGATACTAAATATGAAGTTGGGTGGTTATGATGAAACAAAAATTAAATTGAGTGATAATGATGATACTAAGTATAAAGTTGGGTGATCTTACCCCTAATTTTTTTTTGTTAATTACTATTGTAAATTATATGTTCATCAGTGAATGATCATTATACACTTGTCGTCCTAATTATTATAATTGTTGTATTCCTTATATACCTAATTCTTTTATACAAATATTGAATTTTGATTCTCAATAAAATACACGCAATATTATTACCTTCCCTATATTCTCTTTTTTTTCTCTCTCTAGTCCATAACAATTGCATCATATTTTAATTGTAATGAAAGTTCTTATTTTTTATTCATTTTGACATTTATGTCCCCAACTTTATTTTGTTGCATTCTTATGTTTAATTTTTTAATTAATTAGCATATTTTATTTCTATAACGATTCTATCAAAATATTTTGTTAGTATAGGGGAATATTTTGTTGAACCTTTTTGTATTTATATTTTATCTTGTTTATTTAAAAATAAGAGTAATAAATAAGTTTTCTATATCCTTTTGATAATTTTTATCGTTATTAGGGATAAATGTGCAAATTAATATCGTTTGAAGATAAATGTATCACGAATAAGAGTCGAGGATGCAAGTGCAAAAATAGTAAAAATTGTAGTAGCAATATAATTCGCTCTTGAAAAATAAGGAAAATGTGAAGTACTAATTTGTGGTACTGCTCTTTTTATCTTATTCATGCAATTTCATCGAGGACTTGTTTGATTCCGAGCATGAAATTTGCGTGGAAAGAATTCTAGAACTTATTTTCATGGAAATTATTAATTACATGTATTTGATTGATTTAGTTTTCAACTTGAAAAATATTATACTTGTCAATTTTTTATTGATGGATAGATGAGATATAAGGGATAGATGAAAGAGAGAAATATTGAATTATTTGGAAAATAAAAATCACCTCCCCCTAAAATATGTTGATGTGAGAAAATATTTTACGTGGAAAAAATTATAGAGACACAAAAGTAGAAAATTAAATGAAAAAATTATCAATCGGCACATTTATAGTGGAAAAATCAAATTTGACATTCACAATAAAAGGCACCTAACAAGTACTTGCTCAGTTGCTTATCTAACTTTTCTACCTTTCCTCCCCTCTGTTGCCGCAGCCACCATAGCCACCGCCAACCCTCGTGCTACAGTTTTCCCTCCAGTTTTCATGGCTTCGGAAAGAACTGAACCAATTACATCCCGCCACGTGGTGGCCGTGCCTTACCCGGGAAGAGGACACGTCAACGCCATGATGAACCTCTGCAGAATGCTCTCGGCGGCTTCACCAAACCACAACCTGAAACTTCTAATAACCTTTGTAATAACAGAAGAATGGCTTGGCTTCATCGGCTCGGAAGAGAAGCCTCCCAACGTTAGCTTCGCTACAATCCCGAATGTCCTGCCGTCGGAGCTGGGTCGGGCTGCCGACATGGTAGGCTTTGTGGGAGCTACTCAAACTAAAATGGAGGAGCCTTTTGAGAAGCTTCTCGACCGGCTTCAGTCGCCAGTGCACATCATCGTCGCAGATACTTTTTTGAATTGGTCTATTGAGGTTGGGAATCGGAGAAATATTCCGGTGGCGTCGTACTGGCCTATGCCGTCGTCAGTGTTTTCGAGCTTTTACTATTTTGACCTCGTCGTTCAAAATGGGCATTTCCCTTTCGAATTATCTGGTAAGTTTATATTACAGTAATTTTTGACAGAGGATTTTATGTTAGATTTATGGGTTTCTCTTTACCTTGGTTATTGTTTTACTATATCTCCATAAAATGGCGACTCGTTTGATAACCCTAATCTTGAAACTCAATCACTTACTCGGGTAGCCGAGCCCACAGTCCCAGCACCACGACCAAATTGATTATCTTCGTGGTACTTCGATTCGAACTTGGAACAAGCACGAAGAAGTTAACTATACTTCTTTATGTTTTGAGTTGTTCTCCCGGATGTGTCATTGATTATTGTTTTCATATTCCAAGAATGTTGGGTTTGACCTTTTACATAATATATACTTTATTTATTTGATAAATGGTGAAGTTTGCAAATTTACGAGTTTTGTGTCAAATAATCAAGATTTGCATATTTATTTCTCTATCATATATATATTTTTCAATGCTCTTGTAACTTTTTGATGGAAATGAGTTATGTGCTAATCTTTTGCTAGAAAGAGGAGAGGAACGTATCGATTACATCCCGGGTATTTCTTCGATTTGTCTGGCAGATCTTCCTTCAATTTACCGCGAGAAGGATCAACGGCTTCTTCATCTAGCACTACAAGTTTTTTCCAATGTGTCCAAGGCACAATATCTTTTGTTCAATTCTATATTTGAACTCGAGCCTCAAGTTATAAATGCTTTGAAACAGGAATTTTTGTATCCCGTATATTCTCTTGGGCCAATGGTACCTTACTTCAATCCCAAAAAGACTTCTCGTTACACAACAAGCCAAAATGATCCGCACTACTTGCAATGGCTAAGCTCTCAACCTCCAAATTCGGTGTTGTATGTATCATTGGGAAGTTTTCTTGCTGTTTCGAGTGCCCAAATGGACGAAATTGCTGGTGGGTTGGAAGAAAGTGGAGTTAGGTACTTATGGGTGGCTCGTGGGGATACTGCGAGGTTTANGTATGTATCATTGGGAAGTTTTCTTGCTGTTTCGAGTGCCCAAATGGACGAAATTGCTGGTGGGTTGGAAGAAAGTGGAGTTAGGTACTTATGGGTGGCTCGTGGGGATACTGCGAGGTTTACAGAGAAATGCAACAGTCGAGGAATGATAATGCCCTGGTGTGAACAGCTGAAAGTGTTGTGTCATTCTTCGGTTGGAGGATTTTGGACTCACTGCGGGTGGAATTCTACAATGGAAGGAATTTTTGCAGGGCAGCCTATGCTAACTCTTCCTATTCTAATGGATCAAACTACAATCAGTAAATTCATTGTCGAGGACTGGAAAACGGGGTGGAATGTGAAGAGAGAGGCAGGAGGAGGAGATCTATTGACACGGGAAGAAATCGCTAAACTCGTAAAGAGGTTTATGGATCTCGAAAGCAAAGAGAGAAGAGAAATGAGTCGAAGGGCGCGAGAACTTCAAGAAATCTGCGGTCAAGCAATTGCTGAAGGAGGATCATCTAAAATGAATCTTGATGCTTTTCTTGACAATATTGCAGGACATTGATCATCCACCAGAAGATCCTATGTTTCTTTGGCGAATAAAATTCACTGAAAATAAAAAGAATTGATTGACTCCTTTCATTGTGATTTTGCATTCTGTAGGTCAATTGATTCTATTGAACAAGTCGAAATTGTAAGAGCACTTGAATTCTGTGGTTTGAAAACGAAATGAGTCGAGGAAGTTTGTAGCTCAGAACTCATTTATATGGAATTTTTTCTTTGCGTTACTGGTTTTGGATTTGGGGAGGGGGGTACGCATAGTCAATTTTGGTTTGATATTTTAAAGAATGGCCATTTTGTCACGTTTGATGGAGAAAATTTGATGTCACCAGACTCTGTTTAGGTAGAATACGAAATTAAAATGTTGTTTATTATAAATTACTGAACATGTTAATACATGACGTTATGAATTGAGCATTTAGACACAACCCTATGTAGATCAGGCGTTGTCACCGTCCATTAAGAGGCGTTGTCTTCGGGTGCTGTTCAAAAATGTCGAGCACATGATCATGTTGACTTCATGACTAGTAAGGGACGGATTTACAATTTTTTATTGGGGGCTGAAAGTACTTAATAATGCAAATGTAATAAAATTTATATGTACTAAAAAAATTGATTAAAGAACATTATATATTTAGCCCTCGTTTGACACTCGTTTTTTTCCACAATTCTCATTTTGCTACAATCTCGTCTAACAATTTGCTGTATATTTTCAAATTTCTTTGTCAGGAAGATAATATCGTTGAGCCATGATGGACAATTTCGCCCCCAAATTCAATTGGAATTTTACATCATTGCCCATTTGAAAGCTACCTACCATCAATTCAAGGGCAAATTTGGCAAGTTAAAAAATCAAACACTCTTCTGACAGCTTTCCCTGCATTAATGGTAATTTTTCAAAGAGAACCCGTTCTTTTGTCCAAACTGTGGTCCTCAACTGTTGAAAAATAATTTGGAAAAAATGGACAAGAATGGGGGCCAAACGAGGGCTTAAGTTGTTCCCCACGAAGATTTGAAACATAATATTCATCTATAACAAAATCTAGATCGATTTTCTCAACAAGTTTTCTTTCTATAAAAAGTATCATACAATCAGCAAGAAAGCCATCCTCCATTTTGAAGTGTCGTCTTCACATATTTTATTGCTGAAAATACTCGCTCAATGCTTGTGGTAGAAACAGGTAATGTCAATACAAGACGAATCAATCTAGTCACCATAATGTAACTTTCCGACCTTTCACTCTCTGACAACTGTCTGCATAACTCGACAAGTGTAAATACTTGAAATCGAGGATCACCCATCATATCTAACTCATAATGTGGTAACTCAAATTCTAATGTAATAATATCTTGCTTTGAAAAATCTTGAGGATAGAATTTCTCTGCAAGTGTGCAAATTTTACGACTGTCAAATGATCTAAATGAATCTTTAGGATCCAAAGAAGTACTGAGAGAAAGGAGTTCTACTTATATGTCATTGAATCTTCTGCTTAAATCCATCATCACAAAATCTATTGATTCGTTGAAGACATCATAGTTATAATAATGTTCAACTGTAGTTTCATCACTAGAACGACCAATATTATACAAACCTTCTAGATTAGGTATTGTAATATCATTTTTTGAGCAAAAAATTTTCACTTCTTGAAGAAATTCTTCCCAACTGTCATCTCTCAATTTCTGAAACAACAGTTTTGTAGTAGACACAAACCTTAAAGTAGCCAAGATGTCTGGAGATTTTTTTTGAAGGGTTTGACAAAGAACATTAGTGATTCTCATAATTCTATGGATCAAATGCAAGATAAACATGAACTTAAAATTCACCAACTTTTTGTAAGCACCACGAGCTTCAGCCAAAGATTTGCCATTTGAACAATGGTCAGATATATATTCAAGCACTTTGCGAGTTGCACCATACATATCTATCAAGCTCTTTACATAGTCGTAATGTGAACTCCAACGAGTAGCTCCTGATCGTTGCAATTAACCATTTGATTGGCTCCACTTCTAGATTAGAGCTTCCTAACAGCCATCATACGCTAAATCTCCTCTCTATGAGAAGCTTGCAACTCAGTAACTCGTTTAGGAGAAGAAGTAATAATATTGACAATCTTGTCTAAATGAGAAAAGAAATTCCAAATGACAGGTACATCTTTAGCTGCTGCGACCAATGTCAATTGTAACCGATGGGCAAAACAATGGACGTAGTATGCATATTCACAATCTCTAAGAAATAAAGCTTGAACTCCATTCCAAGCACTGCACATATTACTCGCACCGTTATACACTTGTCCTCTCATTTTGTTCACTTGAAGTTCATATCGAGCAAGAACACCACATATTTTATTTTTAAGATTCAATAACGTGGTATCACCGACTCTTTTGATTGCTAATAAACTTTCTATCAAACTGCCATGACTATTCACAAACCTCAAGATAATGGCCATCTGTTCTCGATTTGATGCATCTTGTGCTTCATCAACACGAATGCAAAAGCATTCATCCCCAACTTCCTCTCGAATCATGCTTCATACTCTATTGGCCATAATATGTAAAATTTCTTTCTGAAAAGTTGAAGCAATGTATTGGGAATTTTGTAGTACATTTTCCAATACAACTTTACCAATTTCTGGATTCAAATCTGTCGCGTACTTTATTAGTTGTATAAAATTCCCACGATTAAGAGAAGATGGTGATTCATCGTTACCACTGATCATAAACCTTGAAATGCTAGCCATTGAACACTTTTAATTCAAGTCATTCTACGCAAACGATGGTTTTGAAGTTCCTCTTCCAATACAGTATGCCTCACATTGTCAATATGCTGAGATAGTCTGATTAAATTTTTAGCTCTAGTCTCACACAGTTTATGATATGTTGAATTAGCATGAATAAGAAATGCACACTTGCTTCTATCCTTAACCCTCTTCCAATTATTATATCCTTCGGTAACCAATCCCGAACATCCCGATGAATTGTCATCTCTTTGAAAAGGAAAATCGTAAAAACAGTATGCCCTTTCAGTTGAAGGAAAATACTCCAATCAAGAAAATTCATCGAACCACTTTTTCGAAAAGCGACGAGCTTGTTTTTCCCCTTCTATCCTTGGATACTCATTAAGCTTCAGCTGACAAGGTCCAACTTTTATATATGAAATTCTAATCTCATCTCGTAGATTCACGGGATGTTCAAACATTTGCTTTCATTTTCCCAGATCCGGTTCAATACTAGTACATGATTGCAATTCAGGAATTGAGATCGATGAATGTTCAATTTCTGGAGATGAAATTGAAGGATATTGTATAGGAGTTGAAACTGACAGATTTTCAATTTTTGGAGATGAAATTGGAGAATGTTGCATAGGAGTTGAGACAGACGGATTTTCAATTTCTGGTGATGCACATTTACTTTCACTAGATTGCCCCGTCTTTTTAAATAAATGAAAATATGGTCTTTAATCTCTTTGATGAAGGTTGAGCTTCCATTTGTAAAGGCTGAAAATAGTAGAAAGAATAAAAAAAAATTGAGAATAAATAACATAGGCAACAAATTCATTGTTCACTAAATTCAATTTGTTTCACAGTCATGAGCCACCAATAAATACAAAACTAGAGGAGAAACAAAACTAGCAAGTAAAAATCAACACCCACTAATCTATAACTTCAAGTCTTCAACAGACAACATCTACTATAAAATGAGCCACCAAATATGAAATACCGTTATACTAATCAATACAATATGCATTTTTAATTAAAAAGAGGTGATTAGCTGATTGCCCAACTCAGTCACGGGCTAGAAAAACTCACCACTGAGCTTCCCTTAGTAGTTATTGGTGTAGATGCAACTGCTTCAGCTTTATACTCGTAACTTTATACTTTAGAGACCAACATTGAGGGTAGAGGCATACTCGGCAGAGGATAAACAAATCTTAAACCAGCTGAGCAACAGAGCAAGTAAGTAAAAATGACTAAATTAGCAAGTAAAAATCAACAGCCACACACAGCCCAAGTAAAAATCAACAGACGCAAGTAAAAAACTTCATCTGGGAATCGAGGAGAAACAAAACCAACAAGAAAAAATAGGGACGGGCAGATTCGACTTGCAAAAATACCAAATATAATTTACTAAACCAGCAAGAAAGAAAACCAACATGTGGGATTTGCAATTTAAATTCAATTTTAGGGTTGAAATTTGAATGGAATCGGATGATACGGCTGCTCCGATTTCAAGTTTTCTTTGAATGAGAATTTTAATTTTTGTGAGAGTGTGATATAATATTTGGGTTGGTTTATTAATAAATTGGATTGGGCTTTTGGGTATTGGGCTGAATTTTAACTGGGCTTGTACAAAAAAAAAATTAGAACTACTAAACCGGGATCGGGCTACAGCCCGGTCCAGCCCCCCCAATCCGTCTCTGTGACTAGTTTCACCGTTAAGTTTGGCGTGATTATTGCGTATCGCTCTCGATAAATGACACTTGTCTCCTCTAACCACTATAATTTGCCCATAGATGGGGTTTCTTCGAAAACTTTTCATGTACACGCTGCATGTATAATCTTTATGTACTATGCAAAATGTATTTTGGCACAAACCAACCCAAATGGGCATTGCTCGACACGAAGCTAGTTCCAAAACACGAAGCTCTCGCTCCCACCCCAAAACTCAATCAGTCACCCTCATCTTGCCGGCCATCTATTTCATTTAAGTTTCTACTTGCTGCCTTAATTCAAAAACTTCTTCATCTCGACCACCCTTGTTCAGACCTTCACAAAATACGACCTCTCACCATCTCTAGAAGTGTAAACCGTCTTTGATACCAATTGATATAGGTGAAAGCAGGAACACCAACCAGCAATCTCTTACCAAACACAAGAATGTATTAAGTTCATTCAAGAGTAACCAAAAATAAAAGCCGATAAATAGTCTTAAAACATGAAAAAATCCTACTCCTATTATTAGATTTTGAAGAATGAAAAATCCATATAGAAGATTTATGAGTAAAACTATTTCTCGTGAATATTTTTCATACATTTACAGAAAGATTAATCCTCAATATATACAGCAACAATGGAATAACCTCAAACTAACCTATTGCTACAAAACAGAAAAAAGAATAAATTTAACAACCCAACTAATCTCTTTCTAGATGATTACTCGGTTTGTGTCTCGTTGGTGGTCCCAGCTGGAATTCTTCTTGCTGATTGTGTAAAGGTTGGGGTTGACTCATATGCTCCAGCTGATTCAATCCTTCCAACTTCAATAGCCACCCGCAAGATGGAGAGTAAATGTCTTGTACTTCCATCTTGGATAAGTGAGAATAAAAAGCTTGAGAATTCAATGCTTTAGTTAAATGTCTGCAACTTGTGATGCACTAAAAACATGCTGAGCAACAATGCTGCCATCTTGGAGTTTCTCTCGAACCAGATGGCAGTCAAGTTCAATATGTTTGGTTCTTTCATGGAACACCGTGTTTGTGGCTATGTGAATAGTAGCCTTATTATATCAATTCAGAATGGCTGCTTGGGGATGCTAAACCTTAAGTCCTTAAGTAAAAATTTGAGCCATGTTAATTCATAACAAAGGTTTGCCATAGCTCTATATTCTGCCTCAGCAGATGATCTAGATTCCACCTGTTGTTTCTTTGACTTCCACGATATTAAAGTTGTTCCAATGAAGACATAGTAGCCTATTACTGATCTCCTGGTGTCCAAGCGTGCTCCACAATTTGAATCACAATATCCTTCCAGCTGAATTCCTGAATTTGTAGGATAAAATAGTCTTTGTCCAGGTGATTTCTTGATGTACCGCAGGACTTTGTGAGCAGCATGTAGATGTGTAATCCTTGGACTCCCCATGTCTTGGCTTAATAGCAGCACTGAATATGCAAGATCAGGTCTGGTGATTGTCAAATATAAGAGCCTTCCTATTAACCTTCTGTAAAGAGATGGATCTGGCAGTAACTTTCCCACTTATTTACTAAGTTTCACATTCTGGTCAAGGGCTATCCTAGCTAGTCCTGAGCCAATAGTGCTTGAATCTCCCAAGACATCTATAGCATATTTCCTTTGGCAAATATAAATCCCTTGTTCAGATCTTGCTACTTCAATGCCTAGGAAATATTTTAACTTTCCTAGATCCTTGATTTTGAACCTGTCATTGAGAGAGATTTTGAGTTTGTTCATGGTATTAACACAACTTCCGACCATTATTATATCATCAACATACACTAGGATGGCTGTAAAAGAATCACCGACTGATTTAGTAAAAAGACTATAATCAGCCTTTGACTGAGTATATCCCTGCTTAATGAAGAAATTGGAGAGTTTGGAATACCATTGGCGTGAAGCCTGCTTCAATCCATACAAGCTCTTACGTAATTTGCAAACTTTATTGTCACTGACATTGTTGTATCCAGGAGGCAGTTCCATGTAGACATCTTCCTTCAAGTTGCCATGCAGAAAAGCGTTATTCACATTGAATTGGTACAAGCCCCATCCTTCGACTGATGCTACTGCAAGCAAGGTTCTAATGGTGACAAGTTTGGCCACATGAGAGAAAGTTTCATGGTAATCGAGTCTCTCCTGTTGAGTATACCATTTTGCTACTAGACGGACTTTGAGCCTTTCAACACTTTCATTGGCATTATACTTAAACTTTGTATACCCACTTGCACCATATGGCTTCTTTATCATGTGGTAGGTCAGTCAAAACCCAAGTATCATTAAGTTCTAGAGCTTTAATTTCAGCTCTCGTGGCAGCACACCATTCAGGGAAAATTGTGGCCTCTTGATAGTTTTTAGGCTCAAGATGATTTGTTATTGAGGCTACAAAACTACGGTGAGATGTGGATAGCTTGTCATAGGAAATGCTAGCACTAAGAGAGAAAGTATTACTTGTAATGTCCAGTTCCTTCTTCTTGTTGAGCTTCTGAAATTGGGAAGTTGAAGATGCCTGATGACATATGAAGTCCTGCAAGTGATGGGGTGTTTTTCGATTTCTGTTTGACCTGTGAGGTAAATGAGTAATAGCTAAATGGTTTGGTTCCAAGTTATCAACAGAAAGATTTGATTCATGATGATCAACAGATTGGTTTGATTCCAAGTTACCACCAAAGGTTTGTACTAAATCTTGGCTGATGTTTATTTGAGAGTCAGGGGATGTTGTATAAGGTGGATTATTGAGGGTATTATTCCTTGGTTCAGTGCTAAATAAGGAGATGACAGGATCATTGGGAATGCTGAGGTTCTGTGTAAAACTTAGATGATCAAACTTGTCAAGTGAGTATCACTACTGCAGTTGGGATCTTTGAATGGAAAAATGCTCTCACGAAAGGCAACATTTCTTGAAATAAAGACCTTATTGGTTTTTAAATCTAATAACATGTATCCCTTTACTCCAAAAGGATAGCCAATGAAGACACAACTTATTTCAAAAGGGCTTTTGTGATTTAAGATGGAAGTTGGTGTTCTGTTTATAAGATAAACAGCAGTTAACATAAAATCATTCCAGTATCTTAAGGGAAGACCACTTTGAAATTTCAGTGCTCTAGCCACATTCAAGATATGTTGATGCTTCGTCTCTACCACTGCATTCTGTTCTGGGGTTTCAACTCATGTTGTTTGGTGTATTATTCCCTTTCCTAGATAAAAATCAGTTCTGTTGAATTCTCCTCCATTATCTGTTCTAATGGTTTTAATTTTGACTTCAAATTGAGTTTCAATCATAGTGCAAAAGTTTTGTAAGGCTGTAGTTGCATCAGATTTGAATTTTAACATGTAAATCAATGTGCATCTACTAAAATCATCAACAATGGATAGAAAGTACTTAGAACCATCCCTGCTAAATTCATTACAAGGCCCCCCATATGTCACAATGAATCAATTCAAAATATCTAACTGTTTTATGGTGACTGATATGTAAAGGCAATCTATGTTGTTTTACTAGAGGGCAAATGGAACAATGACTAATATCAGAAGATGCAGGTATATTGAGTTTTCTATCAGGGCTGAAATGAGAATAAGAGGAATGACTTAATCTATAGTGCCATAGATCAGACTTCTTAAGATTGTTGGCAAAAAATGCAGAATAGGAAGCAAAACACTTGAACTGATTAAAAACTTTTGACAAAGTTGAAGGGGAGAGTTGCTCTTGCACCATATGGTATAGACCGTATTTCACTTCACCCATTCTAGTCGTTATCCAAGTCGAAAGGTCCTGAATAAAATAGTAGTTAAAGAAGAAGATAAGGCAACAATTCAGAGATTGAGCAAGTCTTTTTGCTGAAATTAAATTGAAGTTAAAAGTAGGAATGCAAAAAACATTATGTAGGGTAATAGTTTCTGAGATTTTAACAATCCCTATATGTGTGACTGGAACACTTTCTCCATTTAGTAAAAACACAGAATAAGAGACTTTAAACTGAATTGATGTAAAGTATGAAATAGAGCAGATCATGTGAACTGTAGCTCCTGTATCAAGGATCCATGGAGTATCACCAACATCTTCATGTTTGTGATAGAATGCAATCAGGCTTTAGTATGTACCAGACATTTTATGAGTGAAATCATTAGATGTAGATGAGCTAACAGGTGTTTGGTCATTGTTTGATGAAGATGTGGAATGTTGAGGATTGGCTGTTGATCTGAGGAGTGCCATAAGCTAAGAATATTGCTCTTGGCTTAAGGATACTTGGCCTTTGTCTTTCACCATAAGCTGATTAGTGGCTGGTCCTATAGAGACCATATTGACAGCAGATCTTCCTTTATCATTAAGTATGTGCCCTGGTGGGAATCCATGAAGTTTATAACATTTATCCACTGTATGTCCTGGCATTTGACAATGAGTGCATGATAGTCTGCTTGGATTGGCCTTAAAACATCTATCAAGTGAGTGGCCTGTGATCTTGCAATGGCTGCAGTAGTATTTATCCTTTTTCTGTGATGAAGAGTTCTGGTTTCCTCCTTCCCTGAAGCCTCTTTTGCTAAGAAAAACCATGGGATCGGAATTAACTAAGCTTGAACTAGATATCTCTCACCTTTTCTCCTCTTGTTGGACCAAGGAATACACCTCATTTAGACTAGGAAATGGCTTAATCAGTAGAATCTGAGCCTTGATTTCCTTGTAAGATTCATTCAGTCCCATTAAGAACTTCATAGCCCAATCTCTTTGTTGGTTTTGAACCACAATCTTCATGCCTCCACATGTGCAGTTGGGAATTATTTCATAATTCAACAGTTCATCTAAAAGGATTTTGAGCTTAGAGAAGTAAACATTCACAGGATCTTGGTTATGCATTAGTGTTGTGATGTCCTTCTTTACTTCAAAAATTCGTGGACCATTTTGCTGGGAAAAACGCTGCTCAAGATCAAGCCAGAGAAGATGCACAGTTTCTGCATAAATGGTGCTGCCCTTGATATCTACCGCCATAGCATTTTGCATCTAGGTAATGACAATGTCATTACATCTCAGCCAATGCTCCATTAATGGATCATTAGGGTCCTCTGGTTCACATAAAGTACCATCTATGAAGCCTAATTTGTTTTTGATCCTTAGTGCCCTCTTCATCGAACGTGCCCAAGAATAATAGTTATTGGATTCCAAAACATGATTGACTAGCATAGCAGGGCCTCCATCATTACAGCCAATGTAATATGGGCTGCTGAGATGTGTTGGATCGTATGGAAGGACTTCTGAATTCCTTCCATCTGTTGGTTGTTGATTTGGATTGGTGTTTGCAATTGTGTGAGGATTTTTTTTTTTAACTTTTTGGCAATGGAAACAAATTTTATAACCAATTGTAGAAAAAAAATCATTTTAATAGACAATTTTCATATAAAATAAAGCAAAATGAACACAAGTTTTATGCAATTATTTTCTTTGGAATTCATTTTCTTTCCATCTATTTTTCACCCATGTAATCAAACGGACCCTAAGTGAATAGTAAATTAATACTTTACAAGTGTAGATTAAAAATATGTTAGTTAAAAAAATTTAAAAAATAGGTCGATCACTTTTATTACTCTTAGGTAAAAAAATATCTAGTCATTCATAAATAAATAAGGTTTTGGCGCAAAGATTCTCTAGCCTTTAACCTTCATACATTTTTGTTTCATAACCGTTAATTTTTTACGGAGATCTCTCTACTCTTTTAGGTGCTTAAAAATCCTTTTGGATAGATTCTATCAAACTATGCCGTTAGTTTTGCAAGTGGCTCACTTTCATTTTTTTCTTCCAAATTTTCCCTGGTAAAAAATGAAGGTGAAAGCCATGGACTGAACTAATGGACTGTGTCTAAAGGACCATTTAGGCACCTAAAGCATAGGTTAAAGACTAATTCGCCAAAAATTATAGTTTAGGGATCAAAAACATACGAAGGCATAGGTTTTGGATCATTTGCACCAAATTTCCTAATGAATTACTAATATATGTGAACTAAAATTCGAATCAGTTTGTTTAACCTCTTATTCGGCAGCCGTATGATAAATTATTCACTCCCAGTTTTCAACCTTTGTAAATATTACATGTAAGTTTTCAGGGATATTCCCCCGTATTGATCATGTGAATATTTTCCAGTACATATAGTCAGTTCAAGTTTTGAACTTTCATTGTTGCATTCACGTCCTTAGCTCGCAAATTTTTTTAAATAAACAATCAAATGATCGCATGACTGACGACGCTTATGTAATGTACAAGATTAAATTTGTTCCAAAAAAACAAAAAA